>JAQJVL010004578.1:27500-32500 GCA_035578905.1 Stictocephala bisonia
TTTTATTTTTATTTTTTTTTTTTTTTAAAAAAAAGGGGGGTTTTAAAAATTAATTTTAAAAAAATTTTTAAAATTTTTTTTTTAAAAAAAAAATTTAAAAAATTTTAAAAAAAAAAATTTTTAATAACTTTTAAAAAAAAAAATTTTTTTTTTTTTTGGGGGGAAAAAAAAAAAAAGGGTTTGAAAAAAAAAATTAAAAAAATTTTTTAAAACCCCCCCTTTTAAAAAAACCCCAAAAAAAAATTTTAAAAAATTTTTTTTAAAAAAAAAAGCGATTTTTTAAAAAATTATCCCGGGGCGAGTGATGGGGGTCGGAAAGTGAGAAAACCCCCCCCAAAAAAAAAAAATTTTTTTTTTTAAAAATTTTTTAAATTTACCCTTTTTTTTAAACCCAAAAATTAAAAAATTCCCCAAAAAGGGGAAAAATTTTTTTTTGGGGGGTTTGGGGGTTTTGGGTTTTTTTCCCCCCCATTACCTTTTTTTTTAAAAATTTTTAATCCCCTTTTTTTGGAAAAAAAAACCCCCAAAAAAAAAGGGGGGGGGGGAAAGTAAAAGGGGAAGGGTTTTTTAATTTCCCTTTTTTTAAAATTTTTAAAAACCCCCCCCCCTTTTTTTTAAAAATTTAAAACCCCCAAAAAAATTTTTTTTGGGGGGGGGGGGTTTTTGGGTTTTTTCCCGGGTTTTTTTTTTTTTCCCCAATTTTAAAAAAATTTTTTTAAAAAAAAAAGGGGAGGGCTTAAACCCGGGGGGTTTTTTTTTTTAAAAAATTTTAGGGTTTTTTTTAAAAAATTTTTAAGGTTTTTTTTAAAACCCCTTTTTAAAAAAAAAGGGGGGGGGGTTTTTTTAAAAATTTTTTTTTAATTTTTTTTTGGCCCCCTTTTAAATTTTTCCCCAAAAATTTTTAAATCCAGGTTTTTTTGGGGGGGTTTTCCCCCAAAAAAAACCCCAAAAAATTTTTTTTTTTTTAAAAAAAGGGGGGGTTTTTTTCCCAAAAAAAAAAAATTTTTCCGGGTTTAAAGGGGTTTTTTCCCCAAAAAAAAAAATTTTCCCTTTTTTTTTTTTTTTGGGGGGAAAAATTTTAAAAAATTTTTCCCCCCCGGGGGGGGTTTTTTTTTTTTTTTTTTAATTTTTTTTTGAAAAAATTTTTTTTAATTTAAAGGTAAAAAAAAAAAAAAAACAAAAAAAAAAATTTTTTTTCCCAAAAATTTTTTTAAAAATTTTTTAAAAAAAAAAAAGGCCAAAAAAAACCCCCTTTAAAAAGGGGGGGCCCCGGGGTTTTCCCAAATTTTCCCCCAAAAAAAAAATTTTTCCTTAAAAACCCCCCAACCCTTTTAAAATTTTCCCTTTAAAAAATTTTTTTTTTTTTTAAAAAAGTAACCTTTTTAAAAAAATTTTTTAGGGTTTTTTAAAAAAAAAAAAAAATTTTTTTTTTTTTTTTAAATTTTTTTTTTTAAAAAAAAAAAAAAAAAAAAAAGGGGCCCCCCTTTCAAAAAAACCCCCCCCCCCCCCCAAAAAAAAAATTGGGGGGGAAAAATTTTTTTTTGGGGGGAAAAAAAAAAAAAAATTTTTTTTGAAAAACCCCCCAAATTTTTCCCCCGGAATTTAAAAAACCCTTTTTGTTTTTGGGTTTTTAAAAAAAATTTTTTTTTTTTTTTTTTTTTTTTTTTTTTTTCCTTTTTTTTTTTTTTTAAAAACCCGGAAAATTTTTCCCAAAAAACAATTTTTTTATTTTAAAAAAAAAAATTAAAAAAATTTTTTTTGGGAAAAAAAAAAAATTTTTTTTTTTTAAAAAAAACCCCCCTAAAAATTAAAACCCCCCCTTTTTTTTTTTTTTGGGAAATTTTTTTTTTCCCTTAAATTTTTTTTTGGGAAATTAAAAAAAATTTTTTTTTTTTTTTGGGTTTTTAAAAAAAATTTTTTTTTTGGGGGGGAAAAAAAATTGTTTTTTTTAAATTTTTTAAATTTTTTAAAAATTTTTTTTTTTAAAAATTTTTTTTTTTTTTTTTCCCCCCCCCCCTTTTTTTTTTTTTTTTTTAAAAAAAATTTTTTTTTTTTTAAAAAAAAAAATTTTTTTTAATAAAAAAAAAATTTTTTAAAAAAAAATCCCAAAAGGGTTTTTTTAAAATTTGGTTTTTAAAATTTTGGGGGGCCAAAGTATGAAAATGTTTGGGGGAAAAAACCCCCCTTTTTAAATTTTTTTTTAAAAACCCAAAAAAAAATAAAAAGTTAAAAAAGGGGGTTTTTTTTAAAAACCCAAAAAAATTTAATGAAAAAAACCCCCCCGGGGGGAAAACCCAAAAAGTTTCCCCCCCCGGGGAACCCCCCGGGGGTTTTTTTCCCCCCCCCTTTTCCCCCGGGGTTTTTTTTTAGGGAAAAAAAAAAAAAAAAAAAAGGCCCCCGGTCCTCCCAAAAAAAAAAGGGTTTTTAATTAAAAAATTTGGAAAGGGGAAAAAAAAAAACCCCCCAAAAAAATTTTGTTGAAAAAAAACCCTTGCCAAAACCCAAAATTTTTCAGTTTAATTTTAAATTTTAAAACCCTTTTTTAAATTTTTTTTTAAAGGAAAAAAAAAAAATTTTTTCCCCCCTTTTTTTAAAAAATTTTTTTTCCCCCCCCCCCCCCAAACCCTTCCCTTTTAGGGTTTTTTTTTTTTTCCCAAAAAAATTTTTTCCCCCCCAAACCCCCCCAAAAAAAAAAATTTTTTTTTTTTAAAAAAAAAAACCCCAAAAAAAAAAAACTCCCAAAAAAAAATTTAAAAAATTTTTTAAAAAATTAAAAAAAAAAAAAGGTTTTTTTAAGTTTCCAAAATTTTTTTTTCCCCCCCCTTTTTTTTTAAATAAAAACCCCGGGAAAAATTTTTTCCCCAAAATTTTCCCCGGGGAAAACCCCAAAAAAAAGGGGGGGCCCCCTTTAAAAAAAAATAAAATTTTTTTTTTTTTTTTAAATTTTTTTAAAAAAAAAATTTTAAAAAAAAAAAGGGGGGGGGGCCCGGTAAAAAACCAGAAAATTTTTTTTAAAATTTTTTTTTAAAAAAACCCTTTAAAAGGGAAACCAAAATTTTTTTTTTTTAAAAAAAAAAACCCAAAATTTTTCTTTTTTTAAAAAATGGTTTTAAAAAAAAAACCCCCCCCCCCGGGGTTTTTTTGGGGGCCCCCCCCCCTGGGGGGGAAATTTGGGCCCGGGAAAAAAATTTTCCCCCGGGGGGTTTTTTAAAAAAAAGGGGGAAAAAAAAAGGTTTGGGGGGAAAAAAAAAATTCCGGAAAAACCCCTAAAGGGGGGAAAAAATTTAAAAAATTTTTTGAAAAAATCCCGGTTTTTTTTTTTTCCTTTTTGGGGAAAAAAAAGGGGGCTCGGTTGGGGAAAAAAAAAATTTAATTTTTTGGTTTTTTTTAAAAAAAAAAAATTTTTTTAAAAAAAAAATTTTTTTTTTTTAAAAAAGAAAAAAAAATTTTTTTGGGGGATTTTTTTTAAAGGGAAAGAAAAATTTTCCTTTTTTTAAAAAAATTTTTTTTAAAAAAAAAACCCCAAAAAAAAAAAAAAAATTTTTTTTAAAAAACAAAAAAATTTTTTTGGAGGAAAATTTTTTTTGGGGGGCCCTTTTCCCCTTTTTTTTTAAAAAAAAATTTTTTTTAAAAAAAAAAGGGGGCCCGGGGTTTTTTTTTTTAAGGGGAAAAAAAAATTTGGCTCTTTTTTTTTTTTTTTGGGGAAAAAAAAAAATTTTTTTTTTTTTTTTTTTTTTTTTCCCTTTTAAAAAAAAAACAAAAAACAACCCCCCCTTTTTTTTTTTCCCTTTTAAAAAACCGGGGGGAAAAACCCCCCCCAAAAAAAAAATTTTTAAAAAAGGGGAAAAAAAAACCCGGGGGGGGCCCCCTTTTTTTTTAAAAAACCCAAAACCCCCGGGGGGGGAGGGAAAAAATTTTTTTTTTTTTTAAATTTTTTGGAAAAAACCTTAAAAAGGGGGGGGGGGAAAAAAAAAATTTTTTTTAAAAAACCCCAAAAATTTTTTTTGGGGGGCCCCCCTTTTTACCCTTTTTTAAAAAAAATTTTAAAAAGGTTTTTAAACCCCCGGGGGAAAAAAATTTTTTTAAATTTTTCCCCCGGGGGAAAATTTTTTTTTCCCCTTTGGGAACCCAAATTTAAAAAAACCCCTTTAAAAAAAAAGGGGTTTTTCCCCCCCCTTTAATTTTTAAAAATTTTTTTTTTAAAAACCCCCAAGGGGGGGAAAAAAAAAAATTTTAAAAACCCCCCCTTTTTTTTTTTAAAAACCAAAAAAAAATTTTTTTAAAAAAACCCCCCCTTTTTTTTTAAAAATTTTTTTTTTTTCCCCCCTTTTTTTGGGCCCCCCTTTTTTAAAGGGAAAATTTTTCCAAATTTAATTTCTTTTTTTTTCCCTTTTTTTCCCCCCCCAAAAAAAAATTTTTTTGGGGTTTTTTAAAAAAATTTTTTTTTAAAATTTCCCCAAAAAACCCCCCTTTAAAATTTTCCCCCCTTTTTTTTTGTTAAAAAAAGGGGGGGAATTTTTTGGGGGGCTTTTCCCCCTCAAACCCCCCCAAAAAAAAAAAACCCCCAAAAAAAAAATTTTTAAAAAATTTTTTTTTTTTTTTTCCCCCAAAACCCCCCTTTTAAAAAAACCCCCCCCTTAAATTTTTAATTTTTAACCCAAAGGGTTTTTAAAAAAAGGGAAAATTTTTTAAAAAATTTTTTTTCCCAACCCCAAAAACCCCAATTTTTTTTTTAAAGGTTTTTTTGGGGTTTTTTCCCCGGAAAATTTTTTTTAAAAAAAAAAAAATTTTAAAATTTTAAAAAAAAACCCCAAAAAAAAATTTTTTTTTTAAAAATTTTTTCCCCCCGGAAAAAAAAATTTTTTTTTTTTCCCCAAATTTTTTTTAAAAAATTCCCCCCCCTTTAAAAAAATTTTTTTTTTAAAATTTCCCCCAAACCCCAAATTTTAAAAAATTTTTTTTCCCCAAAACCCTTTAAAAAAACCCAGATTCCCCCTTTT
>JAQJVL010004578.1:40000-43456 GCA_035578905.1 Stictocephala bisonia
TTAATTTATCGCCCCTCATATAGTATTTCATTATTTTGTGTGTAAGGAAAACTATTTTTTAAATATTTTTATCTTCTGAGTGAAATATTTATCGGTAATCTCGCGATATTTTATTGTAATACAGTCTGTGATTTTGTTAAAGTCAATTATCGGAATGGGCTGGCTACAAATTCGTTGCATCTGGTATGTAAATCATATTTTAATTAGTAAAATATAGAATCCTGTTGAAGTGCAAACTATATTTATATATATTTACGCTCAAAACTACCACTTTAGGTAGGTGTCCCTTATGTTTTATACAACCAATTATGTTACAATATTAGCATATGTTCCGCAGCCCGACACACTTGTGTTATTGGAACATTTCATACATTAATGTGATGTAGATACACATTCCATTAATATCAGACAGTTGTCTGAATACATGTTCAGGACCAAAACCGTAATATAATGTATTTTAGTAAGTTCGTAAGTTTGTTTACGTTATTTGACAAGTCACCTAGCGACCGGTGGTACGGCCAAAATGGGGACAGTGGTTGGGTCCACGTGGATCGATTAAACATCGGTGAAACCTCTACCCCCTTGACCTGTGAGGAAAATCGTTACTTGGAATGTTGCAAGAAAGGGCTTGAAAGACAAATAAAAGCTTATCCACCGAAAAATTTAATTTTAAAAAATTTGTGTTCCTATTCACACTTATTTTTCCTCATTTAATTTAACCTACAAATGACCTAAACTTCACTATGAAATTAAAAAGGCGTTTAATATTTATCTATCCTACTTACACATGTACAGATATCTCATACACTATCTGTTTGTGGTGGTCCACAGTGAGTTGTTAGTAGCCCAATGTAAATGTTGTGCAGGTAAACCAGATGTATTACAAAACTTACTAACTTACATATCAACTATCTGTCCTACTTACACATGAACAGATATCTCATAAAACTATGCTGTTGTGTGGTCCAGCAGTGAGTTTTTTAGTAGTCCCAAAGTAAATGTTGTGCAGTGTAAACCAGATGTAGTTACAAAACCTACTAACTTACATACAACTATCGTCCTACTTACACATGTACAGATATCTCATACACTATGCTGTTGTGTGGTCCAGCAGTGAGTTGTTAGTAGTCCCTGTAAATGTTGTGCAGTGTAAACCAGTGTTTGTTAACCCCAAACATTACTAACTTATCTATTAACTATCTATCTACTACACAGTACAGATATCTCATACACTATGCTGTTGTTTTGGTCCAGCAGTAGTTGTTAGTAGTGTGTAAATGTTGTGCAAATGTAAACCAGTGTAGTTAAAAAAAAAAACTTACTAACTTACTATTAACTATCACTACTTACACAGTAAAGTATATCTCATACACTATGCTGTTGTGTGGGGCCAGCATGGGGTTGTTTAGTAGTCCCTGTAAATGTTGTGCAGTGTAAACCAATGTAGTTAACAAACAAACATTACTTAACCTTATTTTTTTAACTACTTATTTTAACTTAAAATAAAAAATAATTTTATAGCACTTTTGTGTTTTGTTTGTGTCCACAGTGAGTTGGGGTTTTTGTAGTTTTCCCGTGTTTTAAATGTTGGGGGCATTTTAAACCAGTTGTGGTTAATAAACAACATTTTAACTTTTATTAATTCTATCCCCTAAATGGGGGCGATATTTATTCACAGTGTTGGTGGCCAGCCAGTGATTGGGGTTTAGTAATTTTCCCGATTGTAAACAGTGTTGGGGGCGGTTTTTAAACACAGACTTTAGTTACACTTTTAAACAAAAATTTCTCTTTTTTGCTAATTTACATTTATCTTTTATAATGAAGAATTTTTTCTCATAATGATGTAGTTTTTGGCTCAAAAAGTAAGAAAATTTTTAGTAGTTTAAATTTTTTTTTTTTGTAGTTTAAACCCATCTGTATTTTTTAATAAAAAACTTTATTAATTATTTATTAAAAAATTATCTCTTAAAATAAAACAAGGAAATTTTACACAGCCCTTTTTGGTAGAGTAAATTTTATTTTTTAAAAATGTTTTGCATGAGTTTTAAACCCCTGTATAACTTTAAACAAAATTTTAATTATTATTTAATATCTACCTATTACACAAAAATTAAACCAGTATTTCTCAATTTAAAATTTGAGATTTTTTTTATATTTGTTTTAAGTTTTGGGGCAGTGGTAAAAACTTTTAGTTAACTAAACAAACTTTACAACTTTATTTTATAAACCCTTATTCATTAAAAACAAATTTTTAAAAATTATTATTTAATATCTTTTTACAAAAATTTTTTAAAATTTCCCCTTTTTAAAAAGTTGTGCATGAAACCAATTTTATTAATAAGAACAAACAATTATAACTTCAATTAAATTATATTACATCCATAATTGCAACACTGGAATAGTGAATATCCAGTATTTCTCAGTTTTATAAATTTATTTCCATCCTATATTTTTTTACTGGAACGTTCGACATTGTGTGGTCAAAAGACACGATTCTTCTACCCACTTAAAGTTACTCATCGAAGGACCATAGTTGTGAACCTATGCAGTTTAAAGATACATACAGTTTCATTAATAACCTCCAACGGCTTGGCGTAAACGCCTGACTTCAACAATATGCAATATGAAGACAGTCTCTAAATTGCCTACCCACGCCGTGCTGCTGTCGGTATATACAGTAAAGGACTCACAACCCAAGTACTGTAAAACTTACCTTACATTCACTAGGGAATACCCGTTGTCTGTGACTTTTGACTACAAATAGTAATAGGTTAACTGTATAACGTAAAGGTCACAAAATTAAATTTATTATAGTATCTCACTTACATTTAAATTTTGTGTAATGTGTAAACACCTAATGATATTACTAGCACGGTAACTAGAAGAAACGGTAGGGATCACGCGCATGGTGCGCAGTAAACGGGAGGGATCACGCGCATGGTGCGCAGTAAACGGGAGGGATCACGCGCATGGTGCGCAGTAAACGGGAGGGATCACGCGCATGGTGCGCAGTAAACGGAGGATCACGCGCATGGTGCGCAGTAAAACGGGAGGGATCACGCGCATGGTGCGCAGTAAACGGGTAGGATCACGCGCATGTGCGCAGTAAACGGTAGGGATCACGCGCATGGTGCGCAGTAAACGGAGGGATCAGCGCATAGTGCGCTGTAAACGGGAGGGATCACAACGCATGGTGCGCAGTAAACGGGAGGGATCACCGCATGGTGCGCAGTAAACGGGAGGGATCACCGCATGGTGCGCAGTAAACGGAGGGATCACGCGCATGGTGCGCAGTAAACGGAGGGATCACGCGCATGGTGCGCAGTAAACGGGAGGATCACGCGCATGGTGCGCAGTAAACGGGAGGGATCACGCGCATGGTTTCGCAGTAAACGGTAGGGAACGCCAGGTGCGCGTAAAGGGAAAAGGGGTCACGCGCATGGTGCCAGTAAACGG
>JAQJVL010004579.1:0-43436 GCA_035578905.1 Stictocephala bisonia
AAAATTTAATAATTATTAAGACATCTACAATATTTCGAGAAAGTTGTATAATCGTCTTTAAATAATATTTGTAGATGCCTATTTATTGCTGATATAAGATAATTCATATACCTGAGTGACCTTCGGAAAATTTTAGCCCATTGAAGGGTATTTCATAGAGAAGTGGGGAAGGAGCTAGGAGGGTCTGGGCCTTACCAAGGTATCTAGAATATTACATAAGGTAGGGTCCACGCGCAGGTTTGTGACGTCATCGGTCCAAAACCAGCTGATCCCTTTTGTTTACAATTTGATCCAAATGTCAAACTGAAGTTTATTATTTACATCAGTTTAGGTTATATTATTTTTTTTTTTTTTTTATAACATTTATTTAATATTTACAATCTATTCAATAATGAACAATAAGTAAATTCGATCTATTTTAAATAACAATGGTTGATTACCTTCCAAAGACTGTAAACAAAATAATGGATTAAAAACGTTCACTTAAACTAAGGAAGTCATGCCTTTTTAGTCTATAAATGTGTTGACTATTGTCCAACAAATTCACAGCAAGATGGTTTTCATGTGCTTCAAGCTTCTGTAGGTAACGTAAACTAAACTTTGAGATTTCATCTTGCACGTAGTCAATTCTTGTGTCTTTGTGGATTACTGCATTCCTAACATACCATGGAGCTTGCAATATAGTTCGCAGTACCTTTGACTGGAAACGTTGAATAATGTTCAGATTTGATAATGATGCTGTCCCCCACAACTGTATGCCATATGTCCACACTGGCTTCAAGACAACTTTGTACAGTAATAGTTTATTTTCAGTGGAGAGGTGGGATCTTTTTCCAAAAAGCCAATACATTTTAGAAAATTTTGTATTTAGTTGCAATCGTTTATTCCAGATATGGCTCTGCCATGTCAGTCGCCTATCTAAGTAAATTCCTAGATATTTAACATCATTTCGTTGAGTTAGTAGAGTGTTATTTAAGGAAACATTTGGACAGTTTTCCGAATTAAGCGTAAATGTAATGTGTATAGATTTACTCTCGTTTACTTGTATTCTCCAGCGTTTTACCCAATCTGTCATTGAATTTAAAACATCTTGCAAGATCTGAGAAGCTGTAAAAGGGTTCTGATGAGAAGCAAGGACTGCAGTATCATCTGCAAATGTTGCAGTTAGAGTTTCTTGGTGAGTTGGAATATCAGCTGTGAATATTGTGTACAACAAAGGGCCCAATACACTACCCTGTGGAACTCCAGATTCAATTAATTTTAGATTTGAATAACAATTTTGATATTTTATTCTAAAGTATCGTTGGGATAGGTAAGATTTTATTAGATTGTAGAAATTATGAGGTAGAAGTAATTTAATTTTGAACAACAGCCCATCATGCCAGACTTTATCAAAAGCCTGGCTTATATCGAGAAATGCTGCTGAGCAAAATTCCTTTTTTTCTAAGGTTTGCCTGATTTTATCAACAACTCGATGCACCTGTTCAATTGTTGAATGGTTAGGTCGAAATCCGAACTGATGATTTGGAAGTAAATTTAGCTCAGTTAATAATGGATTTAATCGTTTCAAAAACAATTTTTCAAACAGTTTTGATGGAACCGGTAGGAGACTTATCGGTCTGTATGAAGTAACCTGATGAGGTGGTTTACCAGGTTTCAGAATAACAATAATGTCAGCTACCTTCCACTGAGATGGAATGTACTCAAGTCTCAACATGGCGTTGAACAATATAGTAAGGAAAACAATCGCTTTCCTAGGGAGCTCTTTTAGCACCTTTCCTGTAATAAGGTCATAGCCAGGAGATTTTTTAGCAGGAAGTCCTTCGATTGCTCCCTTTACTTCCGATGGTTTGAATGAGGTTATTGGCATTTCAAGCTGATTAGGTGAGTCCAGAAATTCTTTAACATTTGGACCAATGTCATTACATCTGTTTACAGGATTAGGTTTGAATACATTTGAAAAATGGTTAGCAAACAAGTCTGCCTTTTCCATGCTACTTTTAGCCCAAGAACCGTCAGGCTTGGAAATAGGAGGGATTGGGACTTGTGGCTGCGTCATCCTTTTCGTCACTTTCCATAATGAGTAATCAGTCGCCTCAGTGGGAGAAAGGGTTGATGTGAATTCCTGAAACCAAACATTGTTTATATCATGCAACATTCTTTTAAGCTGTTGGGAGGCCCGGTTGAAGTTTGTTTTATCAACAGCATTTCTTGAATGTTGCCAGATTCTTCGCAAGCGACGTTTTTCAGCAATCTTTTGTTTTATGTAAAACGGATAGTTAATTTGTTTAATAGTTTCACTACGCAGTTCCGAAGTTGATTTCCAAGCAGAAGCCTGAACGGAAGAAGTGAATATTTCAACTGCATTATCTATGTCTCCTCCGGTTTTTAAGGGAATGGTCAGATTTAAGGTATTGTTCAACAACTCTCGAAATTGATCCCAATTAGTATTTTTGTTTGACAGTGTAGGAGGTTTTTCCTTTAACATAATAGACGAGCTTATAGTCAGTATCAAAGGTGAATGATCAGATGAAAGATCAAGAGATGAGGTGATGTCCACGTAATTTTGAGAAATCCCTTTGGTTACAAAAAAGTCAAGCAGGTCTGGGATTTTATTTACATCTGTTGGCCAATAAGTAGGATGACCAGTTGATAAATAATGTAAATTATTATTATCTATACATTTTAGCAGATTTCTTCCCCGAGGATTTACTAGTCTTGATCCCCACATTACATGTTTAGCATTGTAGTCACCTCCTGCCAGAAAGCGAGGACCAAGTGAGCTGAAAAACTGATTGAATCGCTGGTCTGAGATGTTAAATCTGGGCGGACAGTAAAGGGAAGAAATTGTCAAAGGACCCATCCAATCTTCAACCACAACACTGGTAGCTTGAAAATCATTGTGCTGAAATTTTGTAATTTCATGATGTTTGATATTAGTTTTAATTAAAACAGCACTTCCCCCATGAGCGGTATTGTCAGGGTGGTTGGTGCTATAAATAGAAAAATTTGGAATTTTAAAGTAATTTAAGGCAGTAAAATGTGTTTCAGTTATTAGCATTATATCAATTTTATGCATTGAAATAAAAATCTTAATATCCTGGCTATGTTGGGCCAAGCCGTTGGCATTCCAAAGACCAATCCTATAGAAGTTGGTCATTTTAGTTTTGAGATGACGGTTGTTAGTAGGTTGATCAGTGTACCTACTTGTTGGGCTTGTTGTGACATGAGCATTTCAAATTTGTTTAGAAATCCATTGATTAATTTATTTAAATTTTCTTCCGCATTTGTTCGACCTGATGTTACGCCTGCGTAAGTCAGAGATGATGTAGTTGTTATTAAAGAAGATTCTCGAGGCTGGGCAATAGGCGATTGTAAGTTTTTAACAACTTTGTCTTTCCCCGGTGGTGAAGAAGTCCCTGGTTCTTTTGAAACATTCAAACGTAAAGTAGGGAAAGCTTTGTTTTTAACATCTCTATATACAGAGCATCCTTTATAATTGGCAGGGTGCTCACCCCCACATAGTACACATGTAGCCGGAGATTCCTTAGATTTGTTACAACTATTTGTATGATGATCAGAACCGCATTTCACACAGCGATTTTTGTACCAACAGTAGGATTTGGTATGCCCATACCGTTGACACTTTTTGCACTGTACCACGTCATTACGTTTATAGGGAGGTTCGAATACAATTCTAGCATTTAGTAAGAACTGTACATTGAAAATGTCCTTGTTATTGGGTGCGGGCTCTAAGTCTACAAAAAATATAGACAGAGGATCTTTAGATCTAGAACTTTTCAGATTTGATATGTTTCTAACAGCATAACCATGATCTTCTATAGCTGCTTTTATATCCTGAAGTTCAGTGGAAAAGTGCATGTTTTTAAGCACAACTCTGTAGGCCCTGTCCTGTTTAATTTGATAAGTGTGAAAGCTTACCTTCATGTCAGTTAAATGTTTGACTAGGGTACGGTATGCATCGATGTTTACAGCATTAATTTTTACCTTGTCTCTGGTAATACATTTGTATGAATAAGAATCCTTTGTTATCACTTTTTCAATACTTACAATCATACTCTTAATATCGGAAATGTTTGGGACAAATATTGGTGGAGGTCTTACCTCTGCTTTGTTGGCGTCTTGGTCATGAGACATTTCTTCATCTGCAGTTTGTTTTGGATTATTTAGACACTCAAAACTATTGCGTAAGTTGATAGGATTGTTCATATCAGACCTTGTACAAGGTTTTTTAACATCCAACCCATTACCTGAGGGCAAAAGTCTCTTATTTCGGATCGGCACCCTTTGCCAACCGTTTGTGTTTGGTGTCTCATCTTCACGTTGCTTGGGAAGAGTGTGTCCAAGTGATTCAGTTACTATTCCTTCGTTAGAGCAATAATTGTGGTCATTTGCCACATCAATGAATAATACTTTGTTTACATTTGACGGGTTAACCTTTGAGGTATTCATTTACTTTACAATTAGGTTCAGATCAATATATTGGTAAGAAAATACACAAGTAAACACAAAAACGCGAATTTCCTTACATATTTTAAGTATTTTTACAATTAAAAAGAACAATAATTATTAAATATTTCTAAAAAAATATCGGAACGAAATAAACACAGTTTTACACAGAAACGTATCAAACAGCTGATTTGGGTTATATTATTTAAAATTGAAAATATCCACAGTTTGAAAACAGAGTGAACAGGTTCAAGGACAGCAATGAAATGAGTACGGGTCTGATCGTTACACATGTAATGCGTATATGTAATAAATGTCTGAGGATTAATCTAATGATTATGAACACTTTTACAATGTGTAAGTAATTGGCCAAGTTCATAAGACAATAAAAAGAATAAGCAAACGGAAAATCGCTACTTTTCTTTTTAGTTTTGCAGTGTGATGAATGGTAAGTAAACCACTGATATTTTCCACCACCGTTGGCAGTGTTGACCAGCGCTGAACGTGACCATAATTCGAACCGATGACGTCAGAAATCGACTGCGCATCTACCTCGTGGACCCTACCTTATGTAATATTCTAGATAACTTGTTAGATAGTTTATTTCGATTTTTTGCATTTTACTATTGTAATGTTTTTTTTTTTTAACCATCACAAAGTAGAGATTTCAACGAACAAAATGCACACCGACTTTTTAGAAAAAGCTAATATTTTGACACGAGAATTTTCGATTGAAAATTAGGGTGCTTTTTTGATATTAAGTCAAAATAAGGTGAAAAAATAAATATTTTAAATCAAATAAATTACAGTGTATTTGGGACATAAAAAGGTAAGTTTTCACCAAATTTCGTAGAAAAAAATTAAAAAAAAATAAATAAAAATAAAAAACAAAAAACTTGGTTTCAAAAATTATCGACCCTGGTCTACTGGTATACCTGCAGAGTAAACAACTTGCTGTGGGGTCTGCTGAACCCCAGTGTTATATTAACGTGCGTATTTTTTTCACCAATTTTTCAATAATTCAAAAAAATTGTCACATTAACTTCTTAATTTTGAATATACCCATGCAGTTAACAGTTTATAAATAAAATTTGTGGTTTCATGTTTAGTTGTTTTACTTTATGCCTATTTCATCGGTCGGTATATCAATATTGTATCAGCATATAGGTAATTCTTACAGAAAAATATGACTTTTTGGTGGTATTATAAGAAAACCCTTAAATACTTGCACATTAACTATGAAACTAAGTTATTCCTTGGTTTATGTTCTATAAAAAAACATAAGATGATTAATTCCTGTTTAAAAAATTTCTTAATTAAAATTTGTCATATGAAATAATGCATTTTTATGTAAAACAATTTATGTCTTTTGTAAAAAAGCTGCTACAGTTTTATAATTTTTTTTGTTTTTTACTAAATAACCTTTCAGCTCGTTTACATAAACCTGTAAAAGGGGTAAACCAAAAATTAAAAAAAAAATTTACATATCAGAATGGTAAATATCAACAAAATTACATTGGGGTCCAAGAGACCCCAGTGTTCTATTAACGTATACTGAACTAATTGTTATATCAAAGGTTAAACTTTTGAAAAAATCCACAAAATTTTTGAAGCATACGAAACAAAATGGTGGCCATATACAGTTTTTGAATTGCAATAAATAAAAACCATGAATTTAAAAATATTACAACAAGAACAACTTTCTTTACAAATTTTATTTTAAATTAAATAAGTCTGTTTGTTGAAATCTGTTCCTAAATAACGGAGATATGAATGGCATTTTTCGGAAACCCTTTCTAAGTACGTGTCTAAGGGTCTATCCGAAGCAATGTTCCAAATTTCAGAGCTCCAGACATTATAGTTACATGAGGTTCATTATAGTCAGATATCGCGATCAGTCAGAGTCCCTTTCACTTTTATTGTTATAGATAATAAGACGCAAAAACAAGCCCTCGTTCGCTTTTCTACGTTGAGTAGGCTGCTTCGCTAGTTGGAGTTAATAACTGATTTTGCTATAGGCCTACGCATAATGGTAAACATAAATAGCAGATAACTGCAGAAACAGCTGACCGGAACGTTGATAGATCAAAACAGTATTGCATATCAGCTGACCAAATAAGGTTTTCTATATTTAAAAACTTACATTGCTGAGCAGTTTCTTTTATGCAAGCCCGTATTTTATAAATAAAAAATAAAATATTAATAAGCATAGCCTCGCATGGAGACCTATCGTCCCCGAAAAGGTTTTCAGGTTCACCCCTTATTCAATTAAGTTTGAAAAACTAATAAAAAGTCACCGTCGTCTTTTCGAATCTTGATTTCATTCCAGCATTAAGCGCATCTAAAGAAAATTCAATTTATTTCCAATACTGGAACATCCTTTCTATTTCTATCAGTAAAAAAGTAATTTTAACATACCTGAATTGGGGATTCATCATGAACATATAAATGGAAGTCCTTCAGGAGCGAGCAACACTACAGAGATATCTATAAAATTCCCACAAAAACACTTAATAAAAAATTAACTATATACAATTACAATTAAAACTTAATTGTTCTTAGTATGTAGCCCACAGAAAGGATAAACACAAACATTATCAGAACGTGTGTCAAAAGTATAATTTGTACAGTATATATTGCACAGGAACGCGGTCACGTAGGCTACGATGTCAAGCACTCGCCACTCACTACGTACGTACTGGTGACTGGACACCAGATTGACATAGGAAAGAGTGACAACACAACACAGTGTCAAACAGAGGGTGTCACTGCCCTGTCACATCCAGCACGTGTGCATGTGCACAACAACAGCCCGAGGGAAACAAGCGACCGCCAGTCAAGACAAAAGACCGCTGGGCCGGGGTGTGTTATATAGCCTTGGCCACATTCTCACCCGCCGAAACACTTTGACAAGCCAAAAACTGCAAAGTGCCTCCTAGCCTCTGACGCAAAAAGTATAATTCGTAACTGTGAATCGTTAGCTAACATGAGAGAACCAATAAAAAAGAAACTCTTCCATATTATTTTGCTTGTATTATTTGTTCTAAGTTGTTCGGCACATCGTTGATTCTAGAAACATATTTTACTTACATTTGCAAAAAACCGTATGTTATTAAATTACGGCATTTGGTGAGATGTTAATATTATACCACATCATAAAGAATCAAATAAATGAAGCAAAAAGTTTTCGCCCCAGGCTGGGATCGAACCTACGATCTTCCACTCTTCTACGCTTCGAAACCCACTAACGTCGAATTTCAATGGGTGGCATCACCAACATGGGTAGTTTTGTTTGTGACTTAACATAGTCAATGCTTTTACAGTACTACTGTAGTCACCATTAGATTGTGTCAAGTCCCCTAAAAACGTTCAACATGGGTAGTTTTGTTTGTGACTTAACATAGTCAATGCTTTTACAGTACTACTGTAGTCACCATTAGATTGTGTCAAGTCCCCTAAAAACGTTTTGCTTATATTAATTCTAGATTGTTTAAAACATCGATGACTCTAGAAATATATTTTATTTGAATTTGTAAAAAACCCGTATATTATTAAATTATAACGTTTAGTGTGATATAAATATTATATCGCAATCACATCATAACGCATCAAATAAACGAAGCAAAAGCTATAAAGATTTCGCCCCTGGCTGGATTGAACATGCGATCTTCCACTCTTGAACCGCGTTACTGTCTTCGTAACGTAACACATTGTTCTCAGAAAGAAAGGTGTGATGACTTCAACTCACTATCTGAAAGGCAGTTCAAAAAATAAAAACTTCCTTGCCGACATATTGAAATGCATACATTAATGCATGTCAAATACACTTTTCCAAACTATATAGCCTATGTTCTAAAAAATACTTAACAATTTAACTGTGGACTTCGGTTGCTAACAATATCAATTGTTGGAGGTACATTTACAGTGCATTCCAATTTTTTATCCATTTTAACCCTTGGTTATAACACTGTTACACTACAAATGCGCAACTTCTTCCACGCTGATAGTTCTGGTTCGATAATAAAACTGCTTTATGTGACTCCCTCGGAACAAAGCGGCTTTTAATTTATACAGTTTGTAATCAAAATTACATACCGATTACCCTAAGATAAGCAATATGCATGATTATCTCCAAGAAGCCTACCGTAAGGGTAAGGAAGCGGTAAAGAGAGCGGCGACGCGCCGGATTAAGGCCTTCATCAATTAATCAAAAGTAATTAGCATGATTGTTGAGAATATCTTTCAAAATGTAGGTACTGTACGCTCATTATTTAACAAAAAAACGCTTATTGTGAAAATTTGTTCGTTTAGCTTCCACACTTTGAAATGTATCATGCAGATTATTTAACTTCTTCTAAAGGTTGCCAAGAAGACGTGTTATGGTTTATTTACAGGTTTATTTCATGTCATGGTTTATTACAGTTATGGTTTATTTAATGACAAGTAGTGTTACTATACTATAACTGCAGATGTTGCAGGAGAACACTGTGCACTGTGGTCAGGGGCAGACAGTGCACACAACAGCACACAGCAGCACAGCGCACCTGACGTTACTTATCAACCCTGCGCGGCGGTCGTTGACCCACTGACATTGACCTACTTTGCTGGCCGCACCCCTTCCCCTCTCCATCACTACCGTGCCGCGGTCCAAGTAGTGAAGTTATACTGAGACCATCCTAACCTCCCTCACTGTCACACACTGTTCACTTCTCAGGCCAAGTAAACGAGCTCCCTGTAGACATCTGTATACAGTTTGACTTGGTAAAATCAAATCTTGTGTACGATATTACGTTTAATTTGTCATTTGTAGATGTCAGGGTACCGAGGTCACAATCTAGGCAAAGCTCAATAAATGCGAGTATATACCAATCAATGGCATGTATTATGATACATTTGTGAATTCATTAAATAATTAGATACATCAATTTGAACCAGGGGTGACAAGTAAATGTCACAAACTTTCTCCCATAGGTTACTTGACGGTGAAAATTTACGTCAGTATATAAATTTACTTCCTCACTATATCAAATTACATCGTTATTTTTTGAGATTTTTCCATTTTTTAACACATTTTACCCCATAACTTTTGAACCAAGAGAGTTATGGACCTGCGGTTTGTGTCATAATGTTAGGTTATTTTATCACTGTATATTGTGTAAATGTTATGCAAATCAGTGGATATTAGATTATTTCCAGCAATTTTTCTTAATTTGTTTATTAGTTTTTACCCCATAACTTCCGAACGCGAATTTTTACAGACATAGCGTTTATGCCATATTGTTGAGCTAATTTAAGACTACAATTGGTGAAATTTTAATCAAAATCGTTAGAGCCATTTTCGAGAAATGATTTTTTTCATGTTTTTTTGCGGTTTTTACGGAAAATGGGGGGTTTAAAATCAAAATTTGAAAAAATGAAAAAAACGGCTAGAGATACGATTTTTCAACGTACGTGTGCCAAATTTCATCAAAATCGGCCTGGCCGTTACCTCTCCAGAGGTGCGTACACACATACACACACACACATACATACGGACAGACATTTTTTAAAAAACACTTTTTTGGGCTCAGGGGACCCCAAAACGGATATTTCCGCCAAAAAACGGAGGTCGAATTTTTTCACGATCACAATACTTTCTCTATACACTAACGTGTAATGGGAGAAAGTAAAAAAACAGGCAGACACGCAGCTTAGGCGCTGACGTGAATTTCCGAAAAATTAAGAATTTAAGAACCTTCATAACTTTATAACCAAAATGCCCTTGTCTTTTCAAACTAACTGTTTTTAATTGTTTATCATTTACTCGTATAGCAAAATCGGGGTTTTTGCTATAACTATAGCGAAATTACATTGTAGAAAGGTGTTTGAGGGCTTGTTTTTTCCTAATTTTTATTTCTAACCGTATTTGAAAGAAGATCTTTCAAATTTTCAAAAACACCTACTTAAAAGTAAAAAAATCGATTTTTGGCGGGAAAACCCCCAAAACCCCCCTTTTTGTTAACCCAATATATCTGGTTAACGAACTTCCGAGATGACAAAAGGCACATTTTTTTGTGCCAAATTTCGTAAAAATCGGGCCAAAAATGCGACCTGTAGAGAGGGCATACATATATATATATATATATATATATATATATATATATATATATATATATATATATATATATATATATATATATATATATATATATATACACATATATAAAGTATTGAACAATTCTCAAATCGTGTTCTGGGATCAGGATCGGTGCACATTTCGCAGTACCAAGTCTGGGTCTCACCATGGTGGCGGCTTGAATAGTTCATTTTTCCTATGGAAATTCACTAAAAACAAATGTGTAAAAAATAAATCATTACAGTATTGTTTAAATTGAATATAGTAATTTATATTATTTCCACATTCATTTTCATAATAACAATCAAAGTTGGCAATAGTGAATTACAATTTTAGATGACGTCATAGATTCGTGCAACGTAATCATAATATTTACAATTGTAAAATTCCAGCCTCTACCACGGTAGAAATGTTTACACTTGTAGATTGGTGAAACGAAATTTGACAACAGCAGCTGGCCAGTAATTACAAGTGTAGACTTTCGTGAAACAGGCCCCAGGTCTAAATAATCAAAATTTTGTATTTTATATTCAAAGGACTTTCAATTATTTAACGAAAAGACGAGTTAAAAATAGGTTTAAATATTACTTATTGTTTATCGATGTTATGGTATAATAAATGATAAATACCAATTCACAGCTGATGTTAGGCTAAAAACAGTTTTTTGTATTCAATAGAATTAGAAACAACAAATGGGGACATTGTTGAAGTAAACATTACTGGATATTGACGTTGGAATTTAATACAAAACAGCTGTTTTTAGCCTAACATCAGCAGTTATTTGATATTTATAATTTATTATACCAACAACTCAAATCAACAAATAGGTAATATTTCAACTTAATTTAGTAATCTTTTAAATAAAATTTTGGTGTTTTGAATATAAAATACAATATTTCGATTATTTAGATCATCCAGCTTGTTGACCAAGCAGCTGTTTACTTATTTTAACTTCTGATAACACCGTCCTCAGCTCTTCAGCAGCTTTACCATTATGCCTAACCATTAAATATTTGCATTATTTCTCGATTATGCGTCGCTCGATTTCAATAAACGATACACCGTTAGATTTTACGTCAAAATTCCTATGTTTCAGGTCTATTGTAACCTTTTCGCAAAATATGCAGGTTTTAGATCTTTTAAAATTTAAAATTTTAACCAGTCGCAATTTTGAAACAGAAAAATATAGAAAAATATAATTTATATGAAATATTATAGTTACATAGATAAACATGTGTACCAAGTTTCGTTATTTTATCTTAAACCGTTTCTGAGAGATTCAGGTTTATGTAAAAAACACATACGCACAGCCAGACAAAAACCAGTTTGAGATAGGACACATGTTATATTGCACTTTTTGCTTGTTTTGACACCCAAATAATCTGGTAAAATTTATTTTATTTATTATATTTATTTATTATATTTATTTACACTCTGTATAAACTTCTAAAATTTACACTTGTTGCCTCCAAAGATGACAGCTGAACATTGATAAATTTTAGTGCATTACTATACGTTGTTTTTTATATCCATTATCCCTGCCTTTTTCTGGGCATAGAAATCGTTTTGCGAAGAATGATTTTGCAAGTAACTGGATAACTGGATTAATTTTGCAAGTAATTTTGCGATAACTGGATCAAAAATGTGACGTCTTGAAGCTGGGACTATACTGCAATCTCTCGTGGCGTAGGTTATACAAATTATTATTGAATGTCCAATTTAAATTTTGATCCATATTTGCATGACTTTTGAAAGTGAATCTAATTTTTAACTCGAAGAAGTAAATGTATACGACGATATGAACATTTACACCGCACTAATACGAAGAATCGCTTTACAGAACAAACAAATTGCGCTGAAAACACTCACTCTATCCGTTCGTGATTTATACGCGGTAGCAATCGAACAATCAACCAACTCCCGTAACGTGTGCAGCTGTCGAGTGGGAAATTTGGGAATTGCGGGATAAAGCGACGTGCATCACTGCAGCAGCGCTACTGGCCCCGCCCCGTGGGCAGTGCCGTGTGGACCAATCCAAAGCGGCGCGTTACCGGGTTGCAGAATCTGACATTGCCGGGTTCGGAAACTGAGCAGCGCTCTCCAGCCACCGTCAGTCAGTGCAGGATTACGGAGTTCTGGAATTGGACAATTTACCGGGGCCCGGTCCAAGTACAATTATGAGGGATAGGGAAATTTAACATTGCTCATCGAGTTCAGAATTACGGAGTTCGGGGTTCCCGACCTAACTCTTCTGACAATTCAGGTAACAAGAGTATAGATATACCAATATCTAATAACTTTACCATTCTGGCTGAGGAAGACCCTAACACCATGGAAGATACGTCTTCTAACGAGGCCAAAAAGGAGCCTAAACCACCCCCAATTTGTATTCCAGATGTTCAAAATGTAACTAACTAAAATGGTAAAAGTTATTGAGTCAGTTCTAGAGATAACATTGTAAAGATGAATAATTTTACAAATGTTTACCCAAAAATAAGAGAAGGATCACTCCTCTTACATCTGATGTCTACCGTAAATTAGTCAGAAAACTGAGCTGAATGTTGGCTTCCACATATTTCAATTAAAACAAGAAAGAGCTTTCCGTACAGTTTTTAAAATATGCACTATTCAACGGGATCCTGCTGACATTGGGCCATATGAAAAAAAACAAGCATTACCTTAAAAGTAAAAGGTTGAAGTACAAGCAAATGCTCCAAAGAAATAAGTAGAAGTATGAGCAAATGCTTCAGATTATATGAATAACCAAATGCTCATACTTGCAAGCAGATACTCCTCCTGGTGAGCAAGTGCTCTCATTAGTTATTCACATAAAATATAACAGCTGTTTATTATGCATTTTTAATTTTAGCCTAAATAATATTTTTGAGGTTATGTTGTAAAGCATTTAGGCTGAAATTTGGTTGTAGCCTAAACATTTTGAGTTTTCTGTTCATTTATTTGCATTTGTATTGTTTATTTAACTACTAATTTATTAATAGTCAGTTTTGTGCTGTTTTTAATTTCCTATGATGGAATCGTCAAGTGAAGATGAACATGACGCTATTTGTATAGATAGGAGCAATGAACTGTTGTTTTTAGCAAAAGAACTATGTGTTTATCCAGAAATTCTGGGCAAATCACAATTTCCTAAAGCAAAAATAGGAAAGAAGGTGCACTAAAAAAGGTATTAGAAAAATACCAGGCATCATTTGGAATGTTGTTGGATTTGAAAGTTTTACTAAAAAAAATTGGGTGTGCGTCGGACCACACGGTGGAAGTTATACTTCTTTGGCCATTCTCATACACCCACTCACGCACACAGACAGGATATATAAATGAAATATAAGACATTTTTCAATATTATTCAATATATTTATCTTCAATATATTATACGTGACTTCATTATTATATTATACACCTATATTATCATTATCAGTAATTTCTTCGATTAACAATCGATTAATCGATAGTTCTTAAAAATTTGTTCTTACTTTTCAGCTGACGCGGTTTCTCGACCAACATCCCATCCCAAAGTGTCTAACGGGCGCAAAGAAGTATAACTTCAAAAACCTCTATTACATTTTGTAAAGTGCAGTAAACAAATCAACACAATATTTGATTTTTAGTTAAATTATTAACAGCTGTTAAATACAAATCAGCTGTTTTAATGATAAATCAGCTGATAAGTAAAGTGTTCATAGTTTAACTTTCTGTACTAATTTAAAACAAAAGTAAGTGAATTTTACAAAAATCTGAGTTTACATTATTGCAATGTTTTCTGTAACCACTTATTGTACAAGTTTAAATAAAGTACCAAAATGTTTGTAATTAAAAGGGGTTTCTTCTAAGTATCTTATAGTTTTTTACTAAAACTAACCCTTTAAAAGTTATTAAGGGTTGAAATTTTCAAATGGCTGCCATTTTGTTTCGGTAAATGGTAATTTCTTTAAACTTTTATTTAACATCAACACTGTAAAGATAAACAAACCTACAAATTTTGAATTTAATTTATCAAACCGTTACAGAGATAAAAAGTATTTTATAAAAACAACAGATAGACAGACAGACGGAAAAATAAGCAAGATAGGACTATACATTATATGATGAAAATTGTTTGGCTTGAGCTATAGTATAAGCTGGTAAAATGTTGGTCACTTATTACGGGACTCCCTGTATACGGTAATTAACTCTGAATCAGTGAAATATCGTGTTTCTAGCCACGAAATTTCGGGTCCTATGACCTGGCTATAAATGTGTTCAGATTAACTTGTACATTTTCCCATTGAATACAGTATGTTCTCGTAGATAAAAAAGTGTCACAGTATAGAAAAATCTGTATGTCTACATTTAGAGGTCATAATTCAACCAATTTGATTTACACGCACAAATTGAAAATCTAGCTCTATCAAAGGAGGTGAGATATATCAAACATTCATAGGGCCAAAGTTGTAGATCGTCTCAAATCAGATGCAGAAAATGGTGTTAGTTTTACTGTAGAGCCGTTCATTTAGCCGCTACAATCTAATTAGAGAAACGCCGTTTTTGGCATTTCAAATTTTTGGCACTAAAAAGGCTGCCATCTTCGATTTACTAAGAGTATTTCCAAATCCCTTATTATTGCACATCTACAACATAAGACATTTGACTTTAAAAAATGTCAGCTTCGTAGGCTTAGTACTTTTTAGTTACAGCGATGAGTGAAGCCTGTAACTAAAATAATTACAGGTAAACATCTGAATAGGTACAGATTAATAATACTAGTGGGTCCCGTTGCTTGAAACGAGCAATTAAACTACCTCTTAAATCCAATCAAGAGAATATCTCAAAATAGTTTAACATTGGATAAGGATAAACTAAGTAATTAATTAGTAAACTAATGCACTGAAATGTTATCAATGAAAAAATCAAATTAAAGTCAGTGCCTCTTTTAAGAAGCAACGTTACTTTCAATTGTTTGTTTTTCAGAAGTTATTTATAAACAATATTTTTTTAGACTTTTTCGTTTTTTTTAATCATATTGTTTTTGTGAATTTGTTTGTGAATGAATTTGTTCATTGGTTTCTATAACATATCGTAATCCATCAAATGAGAGAGCTCTACTTGCTGCTACATACAGTTGGCCGTGCGAAAGTATTGGATTGGGCAAATAGATTCCAGTAATGTTAACGACTAACCTGTGTAATAAGCTAAACCCTGAACATATTGACAGCCGGTAAGAAGCGTATTGCAACAGGGTCGTCTTAGTTCGATGTTTTAAATGGCCTTAAGCATGTTCTGTTGACAATTTCCATCCAAGATCACGATTGGGGAAAGTAAAGGGTAAGCTAACGGATCAAAGATGATTCGAGTATAGAGACATGGTGCTGTTGGATCGTGAATAGAGATTCAAATTTATTTCTCCTGGAAGGGCCCCACCATCAGATCGAAAAATCGCTGCAACTTCGGTTTGCACTATAGTACATCAATGTAACGGAGTCTGTCAAGTGATTTATCTGAAACTATATAAACACATACTTCAGAGTTACATTTGTCTGTCTTTCGGCAAATCTCTTCCATAGTTTTAAACAAAAAGACAAAAGAATTGACAGATTGAATATACTCACCTAGGTCATGTGTCGCCTCTCTTCTCTCTTCTTCTAGAAGAGAAGACAGGCCTGGTCTTCTGTCTTCTAAAGGAGCGGGTTTGTTCTTAAAATGAAAATGGCATGGGCGTAAGCAAATGTTTTATTTTCTTTTTACTAGGCCTATAATACTAATAGTAATTTAGTTACAAAGGGTACTAATTGAGTATGAATTTAGAATTTTGATTAAGTTTAAAAAAAGGGGAAGGGGAGGACCCGGTACCACGCGTTACGCACCTGTTCACCGAAGCCTTCGCTATCGCACTTTCGGCACTCCACGAGCGTTCCCCTCCACTCCGCTTGGCAGCCAATAAGTGCTGCCATCTGTATATGGCCGTAAGGCACGACTTGAAACTAAACAAGGAATGTATGCTGTAGCCCTCCACGCCGGATGTCACAACCGACAATACTGACGTTGTCAGCGGTTTAGGTGGTTTCTACGTACCAATGCAACCGACCGTTCCATCTACAGTGCAAAGTTATTGACCTGTAGAAATATTGCAACACCACTGGTGAATTTCCATGTGGTTCTATAAGGAAAGATTAATAAAATATTGTGGTTGGCTATTGAATAAAAGAATCCTTAGTTCCTTGTTACATTCTTACATATGAGACGCCGACACAACGTTGTGCGTATTTTAAGGCGAATATGAATGATGATATGAGTGTAGGATGAGTGTAGTCTGGTTACTAACTGAGTTCAACTGCTCCTCAGAAAGGGCAATTTATTAATAGCCCAACAGCCAGGGCAACTAAGGAACCTACTGATTTACGTGGAATCCGAACCACGTAGCGCTGGTCTGATTTTCAGCAAATTGACAAGCCTGATACTCAGTTATTTCCCCCACACAACATCCGCACAATGATTATCACTCAACAAGACATCCCAGACTTCTCTAGTAGTGTCCACGTAGATAGCAACCATTGAGTAGACGCCATGTCTGTGGACATAAGTAATAATAATTACTTACTACGAATTAACTAATGTCTTTCACATTAGCATGATCTGTGTGTCACCTTCACATTGCACCTTTGACCCAGTCTATGATGATTTGCCGTGTTTACATCACATACGGAAAGTTGGACATACTTTGGAGAATTATCTTTCCTTTTTCTAGACTATTGTAGGTCTAATTCTTTGTCATGTGGTGGGCTAAGTCCAGTAAACTATAATTTCCCTTATCTAATCATCCCGTTAGAAGTAAATAACATACTTCACTACCGTTACCAAAGTCATATATGATTTCTTGCTCACCTTCAGTATGGACTCTAAACAAATAGTTTGGGTAAAGCCTGCTGATACAATGAATTTCAGCATTTCAAGCATACTCACCATCTCGTGACATTAACTGTTTGTAGTTATCAGTACTTAATTCTAAGTTATGCCATTCATTACAAATATAAGTTCAACAACTAGCAGCCTAATTTCATTGTGACTATCTTGTTGACAATTACAAGAAAGAAACACAACGAAATAGGCAATTGCCATCACCACCTATTTCTATAACATTTTGCATACCTCAAATAAAGACAACAACATTAAATAATAAGTGAATAACTATAAAATACTTAAATAAAATAGCAAAACAATTAATTAAAAATAGTAAAACGTAATAAAATAGTGCCCATTTGTATAAAATCAAAGAGGACTCCAAATTGGTTTAAGGTTAAAATTTTGTGGTTTTAATAATTAAATTATTTATTTAATTAAATTACAATTATTGTAATTTGTTTACAAACAAAAAATTTGGCACCCGAAAAATACTCTATTCTAAAAAAATAACATATGGCTTACTAAAAATTTAAAGGATGATTCCCCTAACTTTAGGTATATTTCTTGTCCTATTCTTTGAAATATATTCATCAACAATGTTATTGGTCGAACCTAAATAGCGAGACCTTCTCATAGATACCTCAATCATGAAAATCGGTGCAGTAGTTCATGAGATTTTAGTGTGACATATATGCTGCTTGTGTATTAAATTTATAGATAACTTCGCTTCTAATAAAGACAATGTTAATTTAATTTTATAGTAGGCAATGCAGATGAAATGATTCAAATGATTTATCCAGTCATCAAATTTTTACAAACAATAGGCCAAGTCATATAAAGTAAAAAGCATAAATCATGCAGCATTACAAATTCTAATTGCTAAATAACCTAGGTTCTAACTAATATAAAAAGAAACATGCAAAATCGTAATTAAAAAAACAAATTTGCAAATCATCATGTGCCAAACATTAAAACGTGCAAATCATTGTGCCAAATATTCGAGACATGCAAATCATCATGCCAAATAATTTTAGAAACCTTCAGAAGTTTATTCCTAACCTATAAATACTCCCTCAAGCATTTGTGGTCTAAGTTGAAATATTCATCAAGACAATAAATTGGATTATCTATGAGCCAATTTTTTAGCACTCTTGACAATTTGGAATTTGGAAGAGCCCTTATAGATACAGGTAACAGGAAAACAAGATGAGGATTTATGCAATCTAAGTCTAGACATAAAAATATTGTTGTTACCTCTAGTACGCTGGGAGTATACATTATTGTTTAACATTAGGGATCCTTCTCTTCCCTTTATCTCTAAAACACAATCATGCACATATAGGTTCACAACAGTTGGTACTCTATTTTTTACAAATAATGGCCTACAGTGGTCCAACCAGCCAACATCAGATATAAGGCGAATTGCCCTTTTTTGCAGCAACAGAATTTTGTGGGTACTAGTGGTGTGACCCCAGAGCCTGAGCGACTCAGTCGCCTACAGACCGCATCAACATGGGGCCCCACTACTGTGGGTTACTACCCACAGTCCAAAGTAAAACCTAATAGTTTAACAGGATCACACTTAGGGGGATTCTTGCACAGAGTAAACGTGATTTCCTGAGTCTTTGCTTCATTATGTGAGAATTTATTGATCTCAAACCAGTGAGAAGCAATCGTCATTAATTCATGTACGGCTGATTGAGAACAAAAAGGACCAGGTCCATAGGAATAATTGTGGAATCATCAGCAAATATTTTAACGTTGCCCGTTACATCAAAGTACAAATCGTTAATATCAATAATAAACAACAGGGGGCCAACACTGAGCCCTGCCCATGTTCCACGGCCCGAGACTTAGACAAGATCCCATTCCAGCTGACAATCTGCTGTCTGTGAGCAAGATAGGAGCTAATCATCTTGAGTTCATCATCTCCCAGATACAGTTTAAGTTTCATGATAAGAATTTTATGCTGTACCGTGTCAAATGCACGAGAGAGATTAGACAGTAAGAGAGAGATAGAAATTCTATTCTCAAAAGCACTCAATATGACTTCGACAAGAGAATCTACTGCCGGTACAGTAGACCTCATTATTCTGAAGCCATACTGAGTAGGCACCAGGAGGGAACGTGACTCAAAATAATTGTACAATTGCTTAAATAGCACCGTCTCAAAAACTTTACCAAAAACTGGTATTATTGATATTGGTCTATAGCTAGACATTTCATTTATGGGGCCTTTTTTTAAACAGGCACTGTTTTACTAGTTTTCAGGGCATCAGGATAAACACCCATATCTAAGCAACCATTTATTAAGAATGATAAAGAGGTGCTATTCTATGAACCAAGTACTTAATCAGGTTGGGTGACATATCATAAATATCTCTACAATCAGAAGCCTTAAATTTACTTACTACCTCAATTATGTCATCACTGCTTACATGTTTCCACTTAAAAGCATCATTCACACGAGGAATGTTTTGCACTAAAACATCAATGAGAGCATCAGGATTACTAGGCCCTGGTATATTTGACAATATATGATTTACAGAGTTTACAACAAAAATATTAAAATCATCTGCCTGAAATAAACCTAGGGTTAATATTTGCTGTTTTTATTCAATCTTGACTTACATTTTAATTTATTTACTTCTTAATTTGCGCTTTTTCCATGTTGGTTTCTTAACATTTTCCAATGAAAAAATAATGTTATGTTGGAACGAACTAAAACTACCATTGAATTATGGGCTTAAAAACTTTGTAGGATTCACTTCACTAGTCATGAACATCACAATTATTGCCCAGTTTTATTACAGTAGAAGATCGTCATATTACCTTTACATGTTCAAATTCTTCAATCTGTTAAAAACGTCTTTTCTTCTTGAAAGTAAAACCAAAGTATAAAACACCATACTGTGGTAAAACTTTGTCAAAACATGCCAACGTTTTGAGAAAAGGCAGCTTCACAGAAAATATTCTTTTACCATGGCCCTTCTACACGTTGTAAAAAATAAATATTACCGAACCGTAAACAATAATAAAACATTTTCAGTAATTAATTACAAACCATCGAAAATCGATTGTCGCGTGTTAACTATAGATAAGATTACATAAATTTGGCAATCAATGAGAAAGATAAACCAAAGAGACTTCAAGATACCATGAAAATGCAATGGTTTTGACGCTAGGTAAGTCACTGGATCATAGGTCTACTGTTGTTGAGGCACACAGATTTAAACTTTAATAAGCCCAAGTTGATTTGATATCTTATACTATAAAACGAGCAAGGAATTGTATGTATGTATGTATGTACCTATTTCCAGTCATTTTATTTCAAAAACGGCTCTACCGATTTTCTTCGTACTTTGTCTATAAAAGGTTTTCTACCTCAGGAATCCAATGGATTTGGTGACAATTTTGAGAAAACTCATTTTCTATGAGTTTTCACGATTCCAAAAGTAAATGGGTGGGCGGGTGGGTCAATACCACTGTTTAATGTTTACTATTTCAACATGTGAGTTATGATTTTAATTTATTTTTTTAAATAACACATGTTTTTCTGAATCTGTTAAAATGTAAACAAACCAAATATTATTGTATTTTTCTTACCTATGTCTAATATACACAATTCAGTTATTCTCGAACTTTATTTCATTTTTATTATAATTTCAACGCACCGCAACGCATATTTATGGTCCTTCGAGTCGGAAAATTTACAGTTCATTGATAACTTCAGTTCAGTGTATTTTAACTTCTTCTTAGATGCTAGGTGGACGTCCTCCAAAACGACGCAAGATTAATTTTAATAAAAATGAGCCACCAATACCGAATTTAAATGAATCCCAAGATACTGAAACATGCTATGAAGCTGAAATTGAAAATACAGATCTTGATTCAAACAATGAAACAAATCTTATGACTTGTAATAATAATACTTTGCAAACAACTTCTAAAAATAATCCTGGAAATACCTTACAAACTTCTAGCAACTTTCTTAATTACGATTTGCCATCAACCTCGGGGTAACACCGAGGTTGATGGCAAATCGTAATTAAGAAAGTTGCTAGAAGTTTGTAAGGTATTTCCAGAATTATTTGTAGAAGTTGTTTGCAAAGTATTATTACAAGTCATAAGATTTGTTTCATTGTTTGAATCAAGATCTGTATTTTCAATTTCAGCTTCATAGCATGTTTCAGTATCTTGGGATTCATTTAAATTCGGTATTGGAAGTCAGCGATTAGATGATATGAACCCGATCGGAGATCGGCTTTCCTGGTACTATAATCTAAATATGCTGTGACAGCATATTTAGATTAGTTTGTATCTTAATATCTAATTAAAAGGATAGTTTAAATAACAGCCTAGTAATGTTGAGTAAAAGTCATTATAATAGGCTATGGTATTGTAGAATTAAACAGTCTAATAAATTTTAGAATGTCATAAACATTCATTTATAAATTATTATGAAATGAAAACGTCTTTATTTCTTATTTGAGAGAGAAAGTTAGGCTTGCAAAGACATTTCTGTCACTTAATCACAATATGGATTATGGAAGTAAGAATATTCAAGGCAAACTATAACACTAATACCATAGACCTTCTATTATAACTATGATAGGCATAATAGAAGGATAGAAGGTCTATGCTAATACGTTCTTTTTAAATATTATTTTTTATTATTTCATTAGAAGACGATACAATTATTGGTAAAAACAGATTACAACACTGATATTGAAACACAATACAAAAAAGCTACATTTTAAACTAAAATTTCAAAATGTGAGACTTTAAAGTTAAATATTTGATATTAAGTCATAGTTTTGGGATTAAAAACTAAAACTCTATAGCCGTTATAACTTTACCTCTGAGGTTTGCGGGCTAAACTGGAAAATAGGCAACGTCGTATCCAGACCGCTACAGCCCTCCTCTAAATTTTACATCCGGTGACTCACGATTTGGATGAATGTAGGAAAGTATAATTATTTTTTAGTGGGAATTAAAATCTGTTTAGTGTTTAACTGGGAAGTCCTTTTTTCCGTTTACAAATATCAAAAAATGAAGTCAATTAAACAATTTTAACTTATAAAAACAATCAGGCCCAAATTGTGATTTATCTAGATTGGAAACAAATTAGCCGTGGTATAAGAAGGAGCCAAGCGCTCAAGATATAATATGTTGCCATGTTGTGCTTCTCTCAGAGGTAAAATGGACTATAGTCAACATTTTGGGTCAGTTTAAAAAAAGTATTCTTTCACTATGGATCCTCTACCATTCTATTATTATACACCGTCGTAATTTTGGTGGTCCAAGTTGTGTGAACTTCCAAAGTACTAACAGTCAACATTAGAGTGGTGGGTGCCTGGGTGACGCACGTACGATAGTATCAGCCACGGTAACTAAAACATACGGTAGGTATCACGCGCATTTCCTCCCACTACTTTCCACTTAGCTTGACGTCACATGGACGAAGTGGCAGTTTTACAGACATGAGTGGAATAGGTTTACTTGACAATTCCGTTTGTTGTAATTGATTTTTTAAGAAGTTTTAATTCAAATTAGACTTGAAAATTTGATTCGGAGTAAGGCAGACATATTTTGTAATGATTATACTTAAACAATTAATTATTTTATATTTCATGAATGACAAAAATAATGAAATTAAGTTTTAAAATACCTACATACATTATAACAAATCTTCCAAGAGATTATTACATTTAGCTGAATTAAGATATTCTGATTACATTTTATTTCATCATTTAAAATTTTATATAACGTTTGCTGAGTACAAGTTTTTATTTGGAATTAATTTTCTTGATCAATGTAATAATTACAATAACATCTACCGTATATGTAATCATACCTAAAATTAATAAATAAAATACTGTACTTAAGAAGTTGTGTATATAACGTGAGCATATAAGTTGAGCATATAACAATTGTTGTGTATATTCACGTGATTTTTATTAGGCTTATTTGCTGAAGCTACAGTTCCAGAGATAAACTCAGCAGCTTTACAGACATGTTGTCTTTCAGTACTAGTTACAAGAAGATGGATTATTGTCAATTTATGAGCATATTTTAGGTATCCTTCTTGATAGTTCAGAAGTTTAAAAAAAAACATATTTCTTAATTATTTTTCCATCTTACTGCAAAAGGCACATCACCTAAAGACCCATACATGACGTTCTTCATCACTTGGATTTTTTAAACTAGTCGCGTTCAGTCCCACTTTTAAATCATTAAACAAGCTCCTATTAGAGCCTTCCACATCACAAGATGAACAAGAAAGTCATCTTTTTTTCGACTTGCTTATGTATCATGGAGCAGATGTTCTCCTATTGCTTCATCAAAATCGTAAAATTCTGGCTGCCTCCATTTTCCAACCAAATTTCTTACAACTACTTGGACGTTGTTATGGGGTCGTAACATTTGATCATCGATAGGCCTACAGTTATAGCACAAGTCTGGTTATAACTTATCTCATAATAAGATGAAATGACATTATTTTCAAAATCAGAAAACACAGGTGCATGGACTTTTAAAATGTTAACGCTTATCTCAATAAATCCAGGTGTTAATTATATTTACAACAAACGACGTTTGATTGTTATTTCACTTAGAAAAAAATCATTTCAAAACAGCTCGTACAAAATTTAGACATTTTGAGATAATCAACGTAATGTTACCGCTATGACCAGCTGCTACGTTTCCAATTGTTATTATCTTCATTTTAAAAATTTCATAACTGCGGTTGAAACGTAAATTTTTGTTTTCGCTACCGGTAATTGTAGTTCCTGTGCTATTACATAGAATCGTTGTTTTATAATTACATTTTCTCGTTTAAAAATCATTATAATTATTTGTTTACTGATGGTTTTCGAGGTGTAATAATATGAGTACTATGGTATTTTTACAGCCTTCATATACACACGCAGAAAGAAGTTCCGAATTTCGGTTATTTTCTGTGTCCTGCAAAAGGAATAAACAATTGGTTTCCTTTCACGAGTCTTAGCTATTTTATTTCTTTCGCTAGAATTTGGAACATACATCAATTTAGTATGCTAATATATTTAGCTGACGATAGTTTAGTTTTCTACTTTGTTTATATTTAAAGTATCACCCTTAAAATATATCTGAAAATAATTTTCATCAAACTGTTTAGAACTACGAGCATTGTCAGCCTTCACGCACGTATCTAGGCATTACGCGTACATTTTCCTTTTGGGATGAATGAAATTAAGTATTACCTTTTTATATTGTCTTTCACTAGTTCGACAACCAGCAATTGCACACCAGGGCATAGTTGTTGTCCTATATTAAATGTTATAATAAAAAGTAAAATAAACCTTTTATAAACCCAGTTTCAAGATCTAATTTTACAAATGAAAATTTTTTTTTACCTTAGTTTTGCCTGAAGATCTTGAATGTGTTTCTTTTTTGAAAGAAACACATTCAAGATCTTCAAGCAAAACTAAGGTAAAAAAAAACATTTTTCTCATTTGTAAAATAAACCGCAACAAATTACTAAAGATCCAAGAATTGCAACAAATTAAGTTTGACATAAATGTTTAAAATTTTTAAGTTATACAACCGGAAGCTGCTCAATACGGCATGATAATTATTATCTTATAATACATTTTGTAATTAAGATAACGCAACAAACTATAAATTAGGTGACACCAAACATGTTAACAAATTTTTACATAGTATAACATAAAAGTTTTAGTGGAATGGAAGAATGCACTTTCTGGCAGTAAACCAGCTGTATGCCCATCTGACGTCACTGTCACCTCAGTCTACTGCGCAGCTACGCCGTTATACCTACTGTAGTGTGTATATGTGTGTTTTATTTACCTTGGTAACACTGATCAGCCATCAGAAATTCAGGAATATCTTATATCATTGTTTACTTATATAGGTTTAGATTGTGTCGTTGAGCTCTAATTTTTTTTTAAGATGCCAAAAGTAGTTTCAAGAAGTATTGTTTGCTCTGATACCAAAGATCAAGAAGAATACAGCGAGGAAAAACCATTACATATATACTATTGTCTTTGTGGACAGATGACGTTAATATTAGGTTAGGAAATTTGTTTTCTTTGGTTCTATTTTTATTAATAATATTCTATACCTATCAGTGTTTGTACAGTATCTAGACTTAATTTTTTTCTGTGGGTGGGCGGGCTAAAACCACTGTATCTGTATGGTACAGGGTAGACCTGATGTTAGACCTGGGTAAGACACTTGTGTTAAAAAAGTCGATTGGCGAGGGGTCTATACCGTAAAGCGATTAAATACCGTAAATTGTAATTTGATGTAGGCTTTTTTTATGCTGAACATGGATTTATTTATTTTTTCTAAGCCAGTGGAATTTTTACATAGGTTAGGTTAATCCTGCAAATGGTGAAAGACTGTAGCCCATCTCCAACCTTTGGCATGCCTCAGATGCTATCTACGCTAGTCTTTTTTACACTCATATCATCAAACTATTACTCCATGTTCGTTGACTACAACAATTCTGATCATTGCAAATATCAGATCATAATCTTTAATTCCATATATTATTGTTGAATTTATATTACTCATTGTCTTGGCATTTTACGTTTTCTTTATGGTATAACGTGCGAGGCTTACCGAGGCTCTTGGCTTGAGTGTGAGGGGAATAATACTAGGAGTGGAGGGGTGGGCAGTCCCAGTCCCACCACTGTTATACCCTTCCACCATGTGACTACCGTGTTTCCGGTTAATCTGCCCTTGTAGAACCTTATTTTTGCCTCCTCTGTTGTTTGTTTAGATTTGTCATAATGGCCAATCAGAAAGGTTGTTTACATTTTTAATTTGAATTAAACCTGTTATTGCTAAAATAAAAACAACATATGCTGCCTTTGCAAAGTCTGCTCTGAAAATCGGCACTTTAACCCTTTGGGTGCTATGGCTTATTACTCACTCACATACCCAAAAATGCTAGCCAAATTTAGCCGAAAATGCAGAAGTTCAGAAAAAAATCATACCATACTTATTTGAACAGATATCTTTATACATTTTTTTTATATTGTTCAGGATAAGTTGGAGAATAAATATGTACCCAATGTTTGGCCGAAATAAAAATTGTTATAACTGAAAAACGAAAAAGAAAAACAAACAAAATTTTATGTTAACTTTTTTTTTGAGTTTGATATAACATGATAATGTTCAACAACTTTTTAACTTTTTCCTTACAGTCATAGCAAACAACAATAAAACACAATACTAATTATAAAACAGTAATACAAATTATATTACACGGCAAAACAATACTTCTAAAACCAAAATAGTTTTCAAATTTGTATTCAGCGCAAAAAAACACATCAAAATAAAAAAAAGATGATTAAAATACCATTTAAATTAACGGAAATATGACAAAAATACTATAAGTTTTCACATTGGTTTTTCGAATTTTTCGGTAAAATACGTTATTTCCGCGGAATAAAAAGCATATCTCGTGAAAATACAGCCAATTCTAGACCCATTTCAAGCAAAATGTTCCAAATTTGTTTGGTGGCAAGAAAGTGCATAATTACCCTAGCTTGAAAACGTAAACAAACAATCTGGTCAAGTATTATTCTTCTCCAAAGCGATAGTTATAACCATCCCAAAGACCCCAACGAAACAGTGAAAATGCAATAATACCTTGAAGCTTTTGGAACACAACTGCGATCGTAGCAGCCAGTAACATTAATTTCATACGGCATAATATATGAAATACGGATGAAATAACGCTGGCAGCGATTCTCGCACTTTAAGACTAAACTGTGGAATCGCTAATAGCGATGCTGTAGCACTAAAAGGGTTAATTTGCTAATAAATTGTGATATAATCAATAAAATAAATAAATAAATAAAAAAGAGATAAATGCGTAATTTATCAATTAATTATAGTGATTGTCATAATTATTTATTATTTATCTAATAACAATAACAAGGCCAAGTCGTTAAGTCAGATTGTAAACAACAATTTAAATTTCAGGTGATTTTATTTTCTATTTTTATTTACCATATGGCACACACTGACTCAGCGGCTCCCCTCACTCCAATTAGTCTACTGCGCATCAACTGGCCAAGTGACTCGGTAAACCTCGCGAGTCATATCATATACATATGTAGCCAAATCACACCAAAAACTAAATGTTCAATATTCTTTTAGTTATTCTAGTGTGTAATTTGTATATTTACATAAATAAATATTTTTGAAACCGAACAAAATGATTTAAACATTATGTTTGGTAATTCTGTAGGCCTACTATTACTTAGTCAATTTGAAATCTGTTCATACTTTCATAATATATTTTTGGGATGCTTAATACCAATATTTAGTAAAAATTAGGTGTCGGAAATATAGTTAGTATCATTAGTATACACCGAGGCCGCCCATATACATCGCACCGTGGCAGTTATGGTTATGTTAGGTTAGCATAGCCTATTTTAGAATAGATTTTTACAAATTCTACTGACTGAAAAGTGGTTCTGACAATAAATATACATTAAAACAGGTTCATTCTACAATATAATAACCTAGCCATAACTACCGCGGCGCGATGTCTCCGAAATTTCAGTGATAGCGTGTGGATATTAAACCTTCGTATCACTTTGCAACGTGAATGATGGCTTTCTGACACTTGATTTTAATTTTTCTTACCAAGTGAGGACTACCTTATCATTATATAAAAATATGTAAAGAATTAAAGTTGAATAAGTAATTGTACAGTTTTACCTTATGTTTAAATTCTGTAAAGAGTGTCAATCTCATTTTTGGATATATAACTTCTATATATGTTCAGAAGTTGTATATCCAACATATAGTGTAAACCGCACCAAAATGTCGATGACATTTTAGGCGGTGTTGCCATATCGTTTTTGAGAACTACCCAACCACATGTTTCATCTATGATAAGTATGCATATGTTTAAAACTGTCAATTTTATTGGTATTTTGTTTAGAAAACAACTGTATGAAACTATTTAAAGAACTCTAAAAATGGTAAAATTAATTATGATATTTATTAATACAGAAAGTTATTGTACAGCTTTATATTGATGTAAAGATTTTAATTTTATAGAAAGTACTATGAAAAAATGTTTAACAAGTGAAATACTGCTTTTTATCCATAATTACATTATAAATGCATTCCATACAACAGTTCTTAAGCCCTTTACGCACGGTCAGTTCTAACTGAACAGTGCATACAGAATCTTTTCAGTTCGGACTGAGCTTGGCCAACTGATGGACTAATGAAAATTCATCAGTTCTAAGGTACAGTTAGGACTGACGGCAGGCCGAACGGACCGTGTGTCCTTAGTACTGAAAGTTCGAATTGAAGACAGGCCGAACTGAACATATGTATGGTCCTTCAGTTCGGCCGGACGACAGTTAGAAAAACGGACGCTTCCGTCACCTTTTTCTTTTTGCCACTATAGATACCTCTGCACTGCACAATAGTAATATTTGTTCATTAGAAGCCATCTAGTAGCCTATACTGGGAAGACACAAGACACACTGTTGAGGCGAGTGGAGGTTCTGACGTGGCCGTGTGTGTGGCTTGCGCTGACATCAAACTGAACAGTTAAAACTGAAAAGCTTATACAGTTAGAACTGACAGTCCAAACTGGCCGTGTGTATGGGGCTTTATGCTTAGTTATCACTGTTAGTCAGCACTGCGGAATGCTTTTGTTATTTATCTATAAGTCTAGGCGATCAAGAAATTTGAGCCTGTGTTTAAAACACATACTATAGATAACGTTTTATAGGCATGGTTTAGTACTGAAGAAATTAAATTTCCCTGACCAGAATTATGAACCTTGTCAGTCCACAATTCTGGCAAAAATAAAAATTAATTCCAATATATTTTAAACTGACCACAATAGACACAGAAAGAAATTAATAATTAACATTGTTGAACATATTTGTATTAATTACAAACAAAATACAATCACATATTATAGGAAACGTTAATTTAAATTGTATTAAAAGCTCCATTTAAATATAGCCCTACTATAGGCCATATCATTCATCTTCGCATATTTCATTTTCAAATTCGTCGCCATTGTCATCACTGCTGACATTTAGGTTTATGACAATAGGTTCGGTAATGACATACCTTACATTACCGAGCTTTTCTGCGTGTCTTACATATTTGGCCCAGTCATCGCGTGATACATTATTTAAGGCTTCTTCAGCTAGTTTCTGCACGTCAGCCAGTTTAAAGATGTTGTTTTTTTAAGGTGACTTCCCTCTTCACTTGAGCCCATATCAACTCTATTGGGTTGTACTGGCAATGGTAGGGGGGCAAGCGAACCACTTCGTGATCCATTTCATTGGCATGATCAAGATAAAAAGATTTCTTTGCTGACTTTACTTCATTTATAGATAGAAGTTTAGATTTTGTATAAGTGGGGTTGTGTGGTATATTATTTGATACTAACAATTGAACAATATCGGTTTTTTCCATTTTGATTTTGGAACCTCGTCTTTGAGCATTGAATGGTAACTTGCATTGTCCATAACAATAATACAACCCCTCTTCAAGATTACACATTAGCTGATAAAAGGTTACATTGCTTAAACTAAGTGCCAATCATCTCAGTGTGGTAATCACACTGCTGGAATGAAGCCTTCTGCAGCAGATTCTGCGTGTGCTATTGTAAGCCGACCACTTTTTCCTGATTGTATTTTAAAACCTCCATTCATTTTAGAGTCTTGCCAAATGTAATTTTTTTATGGTTTTGGGATAGCCAGGTTTCATCTAAATATACTATAGGCCTTGTATCATTTGTTCTTAATAAATGCATTTTGCGCAGAAAATTTGCTCTACGAGCAGCAATATTGTGACGCTCCATTAAGAATTTACGGCCATCATTTGACTTTCTAAATTTAAAATTAAGTGATTTTAATATTCTGATTACAGAATCTTCAGATCCGGTGTAATTTATTTTGTGCTCTAATTCAATCAATATTTTACTAGCTTAGAAAACTCACCTCTGTCATAACATTCAAAAACTGTCCTCTGTACAACTTACTTGTCAAAATCATCCAATTGGGTTTCCCTACTTTCTCGTTTGTAGCGTTTCCTAGGACAGTCAAACTCATATTCTTCATCACTGCCTACTGACTCTAGAGTTTGCTTAATTCTTTGGACAGTTTTTTCAGATACACCGCCTTGGCTGTTAATTTCATTACTAGTAAAAAGTTTGTTTTTTCATTCTTCAGGATTGTCAAATTTTCAAAAAAATTAAGTACATTACCAATTATATTTTTGCTTTGTTTATGAATGTCCTGTTTTCCTTTACGAGAATGTACACCGAATAGAGGTTGTTGCCGTTCTAGCGATGGTTGATCAGTTTTATACTTATCCATCACTAATAATATTCCGAAAAATAAAAAAACAAATTGTTATAAATCAATAATTATTATAAAACATATTCAAAATATTAATAAATAAATATAAAGCAAATATGTAAAAAAATAACGAACATAAACATAAATTGTGTCCACTAAATATACATAACCAAAACTCATACATTTGATTAAAATAAAAAAATTATGTTTGTTTACTGCAATAGATGTTTAGACAAATCATTAATATTTTCAATGTATTCACATCTGACAACATTGCTGGGTGAGAAGTGAGGAGGGGAGCTGTCATCACACATGAAATAGCTGTCATCAGACTATTTTGGTGCGGTTTACATTAGTTATATATCTATGTATGACAGGAGTTTTTTTTATAGCTGTCGAAACGTGTTTGTTTCTATGCTGAACAAAAATGTTTAAAACTATTTTGGTCTACAGCAATTATTTCTTGACATATCACGAAAAAACTACTTTCATATAAAATAACCTATGGTGGCCATATGCAAATGATAATAGGAGCTATGACTAAAAACAAAAAAACCAATATGCATATATTCCCGCAAGAGAATCAGATAGCAGATTGGCCCAGTGGCCAAGCACCTAATTTTAACATAATTACGAATTATTGTTGAGTAAATGGACAGTTAGGATAGAATAGGTTTTTTTTGTAAGTAAAGTGTTTTTCAGCCCAACAAAATAATTTTATTGCTAAACCAATTATGTATTTGTATTCTGTATAAAGAAACATGTAAAATGATAAAAAAAACTGTTGAAAAATAACCATTTTAAAGTTTGTTTTTTTCACTCACGGATAAAAACAAATTTTTCAATGAAAAAACAAGTTTTCCACAGTTGAAATCAACCACCTTATTAGATATAAACTCATATTTTACCACTTTTTGAACAAGAAATCATATTTTCAGATGCCTATAGAAAGTGCATAATTACAAAAACGTTTGTTTACCATCAGATAAAAAACAGGTTTTTTGATATTTCTATAAAAAATGAGTTTTCTTGGGCGAAATCAACCTCTTCAACATATAAACTCATATTTCACCAGTTTTCAATATCATTTTCAGAAGTGTACAGAAAATGCATAGTATACTGGTTTAAAGCCAAACTGAATTATAATGAAATGGCATGATAAATTTATTTTCCATGACTATACAAATTCAACATGGGAGTGGTTGTTATTACTTATAATTAGGCTAACTAATTCTTTCTATTGCGTATAACTCTATAATTTTTAATAATCAAGTCTTACTTGTGAGAGGGCTACTAATTTCTCAAGTTGATATTGCAGATACCACAAATTCAGTTCTTTGAATTAACACGTAAACAATTAATTAGAATCTATTTTCCTGGTGACAATCATGTCAAAGTGCTATCTACATAAGATAACCAGACGTTTCGCCCATACTGGGTTGTGGTATCCTAGTGGAAAATATGGATTCTAGTTATTACACCGGCCGTTTAAACCTAAGATCTAAAACAATTAGTTCCCTTTGACAAATAAACTCATCCTAATTGGTCTTTTTTTGCAGACTGTGCTATAGAAAAACTTCCTCTCAGAAAACGGGATGGTGCAAGAGTAATTGATGGTAGTAAACATGCCCACAAAATGACAGTTGACACAGATGAGGTAGTATTTATCAAACGACAAGATGGCATTGAACGACAATTTAGAATGAGATGTAAAAAGTAAGTATTTTTAAATTCGTAAAACAAATCTCAGTTACTAAGTTGCATGGAAAATGATTCTTAGTAGGCTTAGCCTATTTTTTAGAAGTTGGTTTGAATAGAGACTACAATTTTAAACCAAACTAGAGATAAACCAAACAATTGAATATAAAAAATACCTTTAACTATAAAATAACTTAACACTGCTATCGGGGAAGAAATCGTGTGCAGCTGAGTCTATTCTTTTGTTCTTGCAAACTTGGAGAGGTCTGTAAGTGGGTGACTTTTGCTTACTCTGTTCTGTAATTGTATTTTTTCTTTTTAGTGGAGTATTATTAGAGGTTAGCATCTTTCAATAATAAATATCTTTATTCACCATTGACATATAGAAAGTAATGTCACCAATAGACAGTAATGTTGAGTTATTTTATAGTTATAGGTATTTTTTATATTCTAATAACGGTGTAAATTTGGTGTACAGTGAAAACTAGTTAAAATACCAATACATTTTTGTTCTGACTTGAATAAAAATTATTAAAACTTATAATAACATTTAAAAATGCATATGTCATAACGCAACATTAAAAGAGGAAAACAATGGTGTGATTGGAGTTTTTATAGACCTCATAGTTTCCTAGTAATCAACCTTCAAACTCAGCTACACATAATTTCTTCCCCGATAGTAGTTTTGAGTTATTTTATAGTTCAAGGTATTTTATATTCAATCGTTTGGTTTATCTATATTTTGGTTTAAAATTGTAGTCTCTATTAATATTAACTTCTAAAAAATAGGCTAAGCCTACTAAGAAATTAAAAATTATTGAGGATTTCAGATGTTACTTGGATTGATAAAATATCAGTTTTACTATTTCATTACTACAATCATATGGAATAACTCAGCTTCACACATATAATCTAAGCAATTTAAACAAAATAAGACAGCCAAGTCAGCTAGTTCTTCAACATTTACAACAGATAACCAATCACAATTGCCCGGATCTGATCTCAAACAGTGTTGGTGTTTGAGACCGCCTGACTGCATTCTCCTATTTTTGAACAGTCATTTACACATAGAGCAATGCAATTAACTCTAGGCCTAATAATTCTCATACGGAAAACGTAGCAACATTGTTTTTATCACATTTAAATACAGGATGTGTCTGAAAATGAGGGTCACAAATTCGTATCTTGAAAATTACAAATAGCAACATGTAGCACATAATTTTGAAGGTCTTTGAATGCTGAACAGTTTAGTAAAAAATGTTTGAAAATATCTTAATTTTTTGTCAAAATGGTAAGGATGTTTTAGACATTTTTTGAGTTTTTTAATGTCAATTTTTTTATTGGGAAGAGCACAAGATAAGCTTTCAAATGTATGTCGTATAACCATTTTTGCAAATTTTTTACAGCCCCAAAATTATCAAATTCAAAAACTGCAGCTCTAGCTGCATGTGGCCCATTTGCTCCTCTTCAAATTTAAAAAGTAATGATAAATTTCACAAAAAACAAAAAGGTTCACTATACACACTCTCTCTTAAATTATACCACTAAGACAATATAGAGTAGTCTACTTTTTCTGTTTTGGAATAAATAAATAAATAAAAATGCCTTTATTTACAAGCGTTTCTCAGCACATGACTGTTTTACAGAACAACTCAAGTCAATGGCCTAAATATTAAGAATAAATATTAAAAACTAAGAACAGTGCAAGTTAAGATTAAGGTATAATATATATATAGTTTTACAAAGAAACACAAAGACTTAAAATTACAATATACTATTGGGCTACAAAAAGCTCTTTAATTTTACTCTTAAATGAGCGTATAGTACATGATTTGATGGCTGGGGGTTGGCCATTGTACAACTTAGGGCCGAAATAAGAAAAACTGTCTCCCAACTTCTAAACGGACCTTAGGGAAATGGAATAAATTTGAATGGCGTGTACTACGCTGCGAGACCTCTTCCCGGTACAACAGCCTTTCGCTTAAGTACTGTGGCTCACTGTGTGACAGTACCTTGTGAATCATGCAGCAAGTTAGAATCCTGCATATGGTCTCCATTGGCAGTAAACAAACAGCCTCCCGAAAAAGAGAAACATGATCAAAACGTCTCAAATTGAAAATGAAACGGACTGCAGAGTTTTGAAGCTTTTGAATTCGCTCTATGTCTCCACACGAGATGCTGTTACCGTATGCAGGGTAGCAGTAGTAAAATACTGACAAAATCAGTGACTGCATGATTTGAAACTTAGCGGATTCTGGTAGCAGATCTCTAAAACGGTACAGACCTCTCAGCCTACCCAGTGCACGTTGTGCAGAGTAAGTGACATGCTGAGTGAAAGTCAGGTCATTGTCTAGCACGACACCGAGTTTTGACTTTGCCGCTTACACCACTGAGCATGATCTCAATGCCCCTTGAGCTAAGGGACTGCACCAGAGTCTGTTGGGCAAAATGGAGAATGGTACACTTGTCTATATTGAGTTTTAGGCTATCGTTTACGGACCAGGTGGTAATGTTTTCAAGATCCGAATTAATTAGCATGAAGGCCTCCTCAATTGAGCCAGGCTCGTATGACAAGTGTAGCTGACAATCATCTGCATGCAAATGAGCAGTGCAGCTTTGTACACATTCGGGAAAGTCACATGTGTACAAATTGAAAAGTATAGGACCAAGACAGCTACCCTGAGGTACACCTCGATGTCTATTAAGAGGAATAGATGTCTCACATCCCAGCTTTGTAACCTGGCTTCTATTTTCAAGGTATGACTTCACCCACTCGATAGCATCTGCACCAAAGCCACAAAAATTCATCATCACAGCCAGCAACTTATGGTTCATGGAATCAAAGGCTTGAGAATAATCAAGCAGAACCAGTGAACTGTATCTTCCATTATCTTTACTATCAAACAGGTCACAAAATAAGTTTACCAGGGCAGTGCATGTGCTGTGGCTTTTCCTGAACCCAGATTGTGTTTTCGGCAAAATATTTTCTTTGTCCATATATTCTACAATATGTCGAGTTACAACTTTTTCTAATATCTTTGACATCGCAGGCAGTATCGAGATGGGTCTTAATTGTTGGACACTTTTAGGGGCTGTCATTTTCGGTATGGGATGCACAATGCTCGACTTCCAGCTCTGAGGAAACACCCCACTCAACAGGGACTCATTTATGAGGTGTGTAATCGCATCCAGAGCGTAAGGACTCACGGCTTTTATCATTTGTATTGATAGTTTATCGCTACTAACCGCTCTTGATGTTATCTCGTTCATGGCTGATTGTACAACTTAATTAGTGACAGGCGTAAATGTAAATTCTGTCATCAGACCATTCCTTTTGTTTGTCTTGAAAAATGTATGTTTTGTTCACTGACTGGTTCTGCCACCCCCATTTCAACAAAGTATTTATTTATGTCATCTATATTGGTATGGGCAGGAATTGTTTCTCTCTTTCCACTATTAACAATACCACACTGCTTCAGACAACTCCAGAAGTCTTTAGAAGTTTTCTGTGAGGTAAGTTTGTCATTAAAGTAGATTTTCTTAGCATTCCATATTAATTTATTGACTTCATTCCGTGCTTTCTTATATTTTTCCCAATCTGCACTGTCCCTGGTTTTCCAGTACTTGTTTCGTAATTTATTCTTAAACTTAGTTTGCCTTTTTATAATATCATTCCTCCAAGGGGCTTTGTTCTTCGTCACTTTTTTGCACACAATTGGGGCTTGTTCATCAAATATACTTCTGATATGTGTGGTAATAAAAGTTTCAATATTATCTGCCCCTTGCATCTGCATTGCCCTTTGCCAATCCACTTTAGATATTGCTGTTACGGCATCATCAGCATTAAACTTCGAAAAATCTCTATAAATAATCATTTTTTCTTTCTTTCTTTTTTCCTTCATACTTTTAATAGAGCAAAAAACCAGCCTGTGGTCTGTCATCTTCACCCCTTTATGGTCCATAATACTTGATGTATTTATCACGCCGGTCTTTACGATCTCGGCCGACCTGTTCACTATTATGTGGTCTAACAAGGTGGCCGAGTTTCCTTTGCCTCTTGTAGGTTCATTTATGACCTGGATTGCGTTGTGATTCTTCATGAGCCGGCTTAAGTAGTTTGAGTCATTACATGTATTTGATAGCAAGTTTATGTTTGTGTCTCCAAGGTAAATAACCGTGTTCACTTCAATAGCCAGGCCAACAAAGAGGGAGTGAAACAGAGCTGAGAGTGAAGTGTACCTGACATAGGAAGGCCTACAAACAACACACAGATCAATCCTCTTTCCCCTTATATGCAAGACAACACAAAGAAACTCGATACCAGGGTCCACATGGTCTGTAAGAGAGTACTCCTCAAAATGTATACCCTCTCTAATATACAGAGCTACTCCACCACCTGACTCCTTGGGCTTAAGACTCTGTGGATTAGGCTGACGATCACGTCGTAACATAGTATATCCTGGTATCTCATACGTGTCAGATGGGGTACCCGGGTGAAGCCAAGTCTCAGACACTCCAAATATATCAAAGTCGCGCATAATAGATACCATCTCATCGAACCCCGAGTTAAGGGATCTCATGTTAAGATGCGCGACTTTAAGCTGCCTGTCACCTATCTTTTCTTCATGCAGCTAGATGTCAGAAACCTGAGAATCGTCAAAGCTCTCACAAGAATCGTGGTTGCCACTGACAGCAGACTCAGTCACCAACACCAAGCTGTCAGTCATAGCTTCACAAGGGAAAGTTGGTGGCTCATTCAGAACCCGCAAAGCCGCAGATATCGCACCATCAAACAGAGAGCCAAGGCGAGATACACCTCTTCGGTTAAAGTGCACTCCATCTCAGAAGAGGTCTCGCCGGCGAACACAAGTGTTTGCCTCAACGAATTCAACACCAAAGTTACTGCACATTAGCTATAACTGGTCGTTGAAGTCACAGAGGGCTTTGTAACCAATATCTCGCCGAATCAAAACACTGTCCAAGAAAAATTTTGAATTTGGGAATTTAGTCTTGGCAGTGAATAGCAAATCCGCCATGCTCTGAAGGGCCTCCCGTTTTCCATGCCCACAGTTGTACCCTGGACCTCCCCTGTAACCTTTACACAAGTTATTAGCCCCAAGATGAAAATAAATTACAAACAAATGTATTCCTACATAACTTAGTAGCCTATTCTTAATGTCTATGATTTTCCCCCCTGGTCAGCATTCTAAAAGAGCTCCTTTCATGACACAATTCAAGCTAGAGTATTTCAAGTGGGAGTCCCCAATAAGTAATACATTCTTAAAACTACTAGATGATATGCTATTGACATTGTGGTGGCTTGGTGTAGCATTGAAAGAGTGGTGTTTTGGAGAAGCAGATGATGGAGGGCAGACATTGGGATGGTTGTCGCCAGTGGCGATATCAGGGAGGGCTGCACAGCATTGGGGTTCCGGGCTCTCCCCCCCGAAGCTTATATAAATTTTTAAACTTGCTGAATCCTCAAAGCTAGAGTTTTACATGTAATTGACTAAGATCTGTTGTTAACAGCATCGTACACTAAAACTATCAGTGCTCCATCATACGCTTATTTACACTGTCTACACGTATTTGCTTCCATAACTGGACAAGCTGCTAAGTTATATATAAGTACATTGTTCTCAAGGGTAATGATTTTACTTTATGTGAGAGGTAAAAGCGTAGCAACAATGATTCATAGCATCTCATGTCAGCAGCACTTGGGCTAAGATTTTTTCGCTATTAACGCCTTTGGTTTGTCATTTGCATTTAGGGACGCCCTCAAATCGATAAACAAGACATCGACAAGTGTTGAAAAACGTCAATTATACATAGCTCCACTTCATTAGCATTTATCAATCATACTAGAATTTGCAATAAATACTAGAAAACAAAAAATAAATACTTAAATAACTAAACAATAAAACTACCCAAGAAATTACAATTCATAAAGCCCCATAAATTAACAAATGTGGATTACCACAACTATCAGGATTGTATTACAGAAACTATAATTTTGTTAATAAATATTGATGAAGGCTAACAACATGATATAGAGTTTCGGAACACTAGCAGAAAGTACTTGGGATTGTACATTTAAGGGCGCTTTGATGCTGTTAAAATATGAGTATTTTCACATAAGGAATAGTGGTGAGATACAGTTAGTTTGAGCGATCAACTCAACATTCATGACCAAGGTTATAATTAACCCCATACCAATTTACACTTCCACATTTCTACTAAGTTTTGTAACTGCCCACAAATATTTTCGTTGATTTTTCATTATCGACAGAATAAAAATATAATAAAATTATTTGTGAAATCTAAGTCTATATCTAAATGAGTCCAAAAACGCCTATTTACAAGGTATTAATTATTAATGAAAGCAATTTTTCCGATGGTGGACCCCTTGTGTTACCCCGTCTTCTCTGCCTGGGTGTTTCATCACTCCCATGCTGACCTCCCACGTGGCCCCCCCATAGCTATTCTTTGCAACCGCCCATCATAAGTTGCCTCACATTATGCTACCGTATTGTCTATTGATGATTCAATGCAAATTCGTATTCCATATTTGATTATTTATCTTTTGAGACATAGCTCCCCAAGTAGGACTGCATCAAGTCAAAATTATTAATTTGCGATGCCGCTTCACAGTGGGTATTGCAGCTCAGTCTCAGCTCCGCCTCAACTGATACTCTGCTCAACACCTCGAGATGGTTGACCATGAGTTCTCTGTTACGGACGATCTGGTCAATGAACCTCAAATATCCTATAGTGTTATGAGACACAACTGTCTCATTCAGGATGGTGTAATTTTCTTCCATATTGCGCTGACAGTCAAGCTTTGATGAACTCACTTGTATTTACCTTGGGCTCTAACTTATTACCTAAACTTATTTGATTAACCGAGTTTCAATGTGTACATGAACTCTACACTAGCTCTTCAACTCACCAAACTTTTTTACACTTTGGCTTAATCATTGAGTTGTTCACTAAGTGAGGTTAACTGTGGATCAATGTTTCTCAATAGCACTACCCTGAACTTGGTATAACATTTGCCACCAATTCGCTATTAAAAAAGGATCAACTATCATATAATGATTCTTGGTCGTATGAAAAACAAGGCCAATTTTTATAATCACTAAAATCGATTGACATTATTGACGCCAATGTTTAGTCAAAAAATACTATAACCCCGGATTTCAAATTATCAAAATCTTCAAAAACATATGTCTCTGCATTTTAAATAACTTCAAAACATAGATTTAAACTAAAATAAAAAACCCAACAAAAACAATAAATAACAGCATCTACAATAAATTGTAACAAATCCATGACTTATGCAAAATTAAAATTAGGAAGGCAACTAACAACTCCATTGCGATAATCATTAAGTTTTTCACAAACAATTATTTTTTATACATTCATGAGGAGTCTAGACTTTCGTGGCCGTCAATTCTTTAGTTCGACTGAAATCAGACAGAGCATTAAAAGTGACCGATATTATGTTATTAAGCAATTGAAGCCAACCACCTTGAACTGCTATTTTAATCACTAGAGTATGTCCCAAGGAAAGCTGTGTAGTTGTTTCCACAGTGGCCACGGTGATTTGTGGCAACCGCATTTAAATGTTGGGTTGACGTATCAATCTTCAAGAAAACGTTTGCCAACTTGCAGTTTCTGTTAATCAATGTACGCTCCAGTCTTCTTAAGCTCCAATGTTAAGTCAAGATAAAACAGTTTACAACATTTCCTACTTACAGTTGCCTGTTGTAAGCTGTGGCCACGAATATTGTTCCGTCACACTTAGTTAAATGTTCATACATGCATCTAGCAATAAATAAAGTAATACAAACATTGATTTAGTGAAAAATCTAATGTCCTATATCTAATAGGTGGTCATTATTAAAAAAAAGATACTACTGTATTATAAACAAGTATATTAAGTTATTAATGAAACTTGGGCTAAGTTTGTGTATGAATGGTTTGCCCACTGTTGTGTGTTTTCCGCCGTCTGTCCTCTGCCTTCGTGTTTCTGTCACTGTTCGCCATTGCTGATCCAGTACCTCACCCTCCCCCCTACCTGATCTTCTATGTCAAACTCTAGTCCCTTATCATAACTTCCTAAATTAATGCCTAATCTCTAATTTGTCATATTGATGAATATAATTCAAATTTTCGTAATTCTTTATTTGATTTAATTTTAGTTTCTGAGACTTGGCTCAAATCACATATAAGCGATACTGCTGTCAAGTTACAAGATTATTATATTTACAGAAATGACCGACTTCACAAGGGGGGTGGAGGTATTGCTGTTTTTGTCAAGTCTCACCTACCTGCCTCTATACTATACTTATCTGACACATCTCGAGAGGGTTGACCAGAGTTTATGTTTCTGGACATCTGTGTCAATGAACCTCATATCCTAGTAAGTGTTATAGAACGCCTAATCTTCGTCATCTTAATGACTATGAGTTAATTCTTCTTCATTTTTTGGCTCGTTACAGTCATGTCTTATTGATGGGAGACCTCAACTCTGACTTACTTGGACCTGCTACTTATGACTAAACTTATTTGATTACCATGTTTCAATTGTGTAACATGACTACACTACCTTTGGACGCCACTCACCACACTTACTTTTCCGACACTTGGCTTGACATCATGGCTGTTACTGACCCTGCCCAGGTTCCACACCACGGACAATTTCCTGTCCCTGGTCTTTCAAAGCACGACCTGATCTACTTGGTATACAACATTCGACCACCTAAGTTCAAGCCCAAATTTGTTAAATATAGGAATTACAAATCTATCGATATAGATGACCTTCTCCATGATGTATCCCTCCTTCCATGGAATGAGGTCCTAACAGATGTAAATGTTACCTCAATGGTTTTTAAATTCAATAAACTTCCGATTCAACTTTTTGACACCAATGCTCTCTTAGTCACGAAACGAGTGACTAAAGGCCCTGCCCCCTTGGCTTTCTAACCATATTCGAATTCTTCAAAAACAGCTTGTCTCTGCATTTCGTAAAGCCAAGCGTTCAAAATCAATACCTGATTGGGTTATTACAAGACTCCGAAACCAAACCCAACAACAAATTAGAAACGCTAAGGTCAGATTCTACCATAACTCCTTGTCCCGTAATCAATCCATGAAAACCTTATGGTCCAAAATTAAAGACTTAGGAATAGGCAAACATAAATCAACCTCCTATTTCTTTTGATTTAACTCCATTAATGATTTTTTCACCAATATTCGTATTGATTTTTCTGGCACTTGTGACTATCTCACTGAGCTTGAGTCTGGACCTACTATCGCCCTGGCACGTCAATTCTCTTTCACTGTTCTGACTGAAGCTGACAAGAGCTATTATGAGAACGATTAGTAATGCAGTTGGAGCTGACCGATATTCCCATCCGTTTTATTAAAGATATTTTACCCATAACCTTACCTATTATTACTGCTATATTTAATACATCACTATCGAGTTCAATTTTTCCCAATATCTGGAAAGCTGGTTTAGTTCGTCCTCTTCCTAAGTGTCCTACCCCTGGTTCCCCATCTGATTTTTTGGCCTATCTCAGCATTATCCAAATGCCTTGAACAGGTCGTGAACGATCAATTTTCTTCTTTCTTAAAGATAAATAACGTTTTATCCAACTTGCAGTCTGGTTTTAGATCTAATCACAGTACTGGCTCAGCTCTTCTTAAAATTACAGATGACATCAGACGGTCAATGGATAAAAGGCAAGTCACAATTCTAACTCTTTTTGATTTCTCAAAACCTTTGACTGTGTTTTTCATCCCTTGCTTTTCATCTAGTTAAAGATTGACAGTCTCTCCGATGGGTGTGTCAAATCCTACCTCACTGACCGACGACAACGTGTGAAAACTGAGGACAATGAGTCTTGTTGGAAACCTGTTACCAGAGGTGTTCCTCAGGGCTTAGTTCTAGGACCTTTACATCAACAATGTGACAAACAACATTATACATTTCAAGTTCCATCTTTACGCTGACGATTTGCAAATTTATTCTCACTTTCAAGTCAGTGATATGGAGAACTGTGTAGCTTTGACAAACTCTGACATCAACTCCATCTGTCACAGGGCAAAACAGCATGACTTGCAGTTTAACGAATCCAAAACTCAGACTATCATCATTGGAAACCCGTTTACTATCACAAATTGACCTACACACGTCCTAAACTAAAACTGAATAACCAAAATCTAGAGTACTGTGACAAAGTTAAAAATCTAGGCCTTACAATCAACAAATACTTGACTTGGCATGAGACAGTTATTACTACTTGCAATAGGGTTTTTGCCAGTATTCATAGTTTGAAGCGATTTGCTTTATTTCTGCTGTTTAATACTAAATTAATGCTGGTAAAGACTCTGGTGCTACTCCACTTTAACTACTGTGACATTATAACGAATGACATGACTGTTGAGCTCGCTGACAGATTATAGCGTGCACAAAATTATTGCATCAGGTTTATTTTTAATCTAATGCGTGATGATCACGTTACCACTTATTTTGAACAATTAGCACTTCTGAAACTTACAGAACTGCAAAAGTATCATATACTTACTCTAGTGCACGCTGTGATTGAATCGTCATTCCCTACTTACTTGTTGGAAAAATTCACCTTTTTGCCCCAAATCAATAACTATACAACAAGAGGGGGTGAATTAGTATTGTCAATACCACTACACAGATAACAGTCTTTAGTAAGTCCTTTACAGTTACCACCTACAGACTATGGAATTCTCTGCTAGACAGAATCAAAGCTATCAGTAAGCATGCCCACTTCAGAAGGGAGGTCAAGCTGGCTGGCGCAGGGATTGCAGGGCTGATGGTGGTGCTGGGCTGCATGCATGGTGGGCGAACT
>JAQJVL010004580.1:0-43439 GCA_035578905.1 Stictocephala bisonia
TTTTTATACTTTTTTACTCACAGCTTGGTCAAATTTTTACTATAAAAATTTATAAAACCGCACAAAGGGAGAAAACGGGGAAGTTTATGATTAAAATACATAAGAAAATTTTTTTTGAGTACTGTTTTTTAAATTCCTAATACGTTTGGGTTAAAAACCCTTTTTCCCAAAAATATAGCTATTTAAATTAGGGATTTCTTTTTTTTAACACTTGTACACTTTTTTTTAAGAAACTTTGTTAGAGTTTATTAATAAAAAGCATAAGAAATGAATTAATAAATAAAATGATATTAAGAAGTAAATGGGTTTTTAACCCTTAAACCTAAAAAATTTAAATTTTAAATTTTGTAACTTTTTATTACTAAGCTATTTAGTATCAAAAAGCACGGATAAAGTATTTTACACTTATTGCAAATCAACAAAAAGAAAATTTTTTAAGCCCTTTATTTTCCTTTTAAATTTTAAATTTTAATATAAAACAGGTATGCAATGTTTTATAAAATAATGTTTATTATAAATTGGAAATTTGTTAGCTTTTAATGGGTAAATTATATTCCCAAAACTCAAATTTTACTAGAGAATATATTATATGAAGAGGCGTATTAAAACTGTATATTAAACCGGCCAATATTACTAATTTAAATAAGTTTTTGTTAATAACGTTGTTATTTTATAGAAACGAATTTATTTGCAAACCCAAACCAAATTTTTAAATAATACTAGGGGGTTACTTTACTTAAGAATTATTAAATAGTAAATTTTAAATAAGTCATTTTATAAAAGCTTTTTAAAAAGAAACAAAATTTTAAAATTACAAAACGAAATTGTTGAGTACTAAGCCCAGAACCGTCTTTGATAACTGTGTCAATTGAACGAATTTCCAATAAAGCACAATTCATGCATTCAAAGAAGTATAACGAGATGAGGGAATTCCTGGTGAAACAGGGAAGGAACGTGGAGGTTTTACATTGTAACTAAAAAAAGAGTATAAGGGAGATGTAACCATTTTTACAAGGAAATATGAAAACGCGAATGGGTTTTATTTTAATCGAAGGTGGTTAATATATCAAGATATTTTTACCTTTTCACCTTCAACCATATTATAAAAATAAAAAAATGTTCAACTAAAAAATTTATAATCCAATTTTTAAAACAAAAATTTTTCTATTTATTTTTAATTTTCTATTTAAAAAAAAAAATTAAAAAAATTAAAAAAATTAAAATAAATAAAATAAAATAAAAAAAAACAAAATAAAATTCATACAATTTTAACTAAGAGGATACATTAAATATTACAAAACGTTTCGTTACTATGAAATAAAACCACAAATACATAAAAAACCTGCAAAAAAAAAAAATATAATTAAAAAAAAAAATATATAAGTTGGTCATAATTTTAAAAGGTATAAAAAACCCTGACTAAAAATACTACTTTTTCTGTTGGAAAATATGGAAAATTAATAACACCAATAATATTTTACAATGGACTTAGATTTTTTATATTTCATCAAACCAAGTGTATTAAAAAAAGATATTTAATTGAAAACATTAAAAAACTATTTACTCAAGGGGAAAAATTTTTTTTAAGTTTTCGAACAAAAAAACAAGAGAAAAACTAACTTTAAACATTTTATTTTTTTTTTTATTTTCGTGTAATTAACAAAACGTGTACAAGCCATGACCCTTAGAGCACTCGTACCTAATATTACGAAAAAAATATGTAAAGTAAAAAAACATGCTTACAAAAACTGTTTCAGAATTAAAAAATTGTTAGAAATAATAATAAAACAAAGTAATAAAAAAATGCACAATTCATTTGACATTAAAAAGTTTGTAAAAAAACTAAAAATACGTAAGGTATAGGGGTTTGGGTGACTTGGGTGAAATGGGAAATCGTGAAATATCCATCTCTCTGTCTTAAAGTATATGCAACTAACCAATGGAGGGAAATAAAAAACAAATAAATTTTTTGTGAAAATATTTTATAAACTTCGCATTATTATGTTCATTTTTATTACTGATCCATAAAAAGCTAAAAAGTTTTTTTTTGCTTGAATTATAGTTTTTTTGGGGCATAAAAATATATTTACAAATGCATTACACATATTTTTTTAATTATTTTCAAATTTTTTACCCTTAAAAAAAATATCTAATTATTTGGGAGATTAAGTACAAAAAAAAAAAAAATTACTTTTTTACTTATTATTAAGTAAACAAATGACGTAAATAAAGCCTAAAAATGAAAGGTAGATTAAAATAAAATTTATATTTAAAAAATTAAGTTATTAAATGGTGTACAATTGCAATCTTTAAATATTAAAAAGTATGGGACAGAAAAACCCCGGGCCAATTACATTTCATTGGAAACTTTTGTCCGGGTAAAGCCAAAACTCGGTCAACAAAGAAAGCGATAAATACTTTTTTTTGTATGGGACAATGGGGATAACCATGTCAAAGAATGTTATTCTATATGGGGAAAACACAACGGGTCAAAACAAAAAAAAAACAAAATTTAATCGTTCATCGCACCGAAAGAAATTTCGAATTATAAAAAATTTTGTCTGAAGAATAGCCTATTACAAACCCTATAGTTTGTTTTAAAAAGCATATAATATGAATTTTTTATTTATACTTTAAAATTACAATATTGGCCTCGTTAAAAATTCCTTACAGAGACATCCACTGTAACATATAAATTAACGCATTTTTTAATTTATAAAAAATGTTCTAGCAAAAAAAAAAAAAAAAAGCTTGAATAGTAAACAAAAATAACAAAATACATGGTGGCACAAGGGGGCTTAAACAATTTAAAACAATAATGTGTTTTTATCCTATAAAAAAATTAAATGTAATATAAAAAAACAATCCGCAAAAGTCCCGACCGAGCCGAGGACCTTTCTCTGCCCCCACTTGTCACATGATCTTCCCCTTCCCAAAATTGAAACCCCCGCATTTGCAAAACCGGAAACTTAAGGCCTTACCAGAACAAATTTTTTAAATTTATTTTTTGGGACATTTTTATGCACTCAAATACTAATCCTTTTGTTAGACCCCAAAACAGAAAGTGTTTCGACTCGTAAAAAGCTTTGTCCCTTTTTTAAGGATTGACCGGGTTCGTTTTCCGGGTAAAAAAGCTGTTGGCACAAAGGGAATTTAAATGTACACTTACAATTACAATTAAATTGCAGTGAAAGTTCTTTTGCAAAAAAAAGGAACTAGGGTTTCAAAACACTTTTGGAAATTCAACCAGGGTTTAATTTTTCATTTTAAAAAAAAAAATCATATAAGACTGTAAATAAATTTTCTTAGCAAAAAAATAAATAGAATTTGAGAACAAACAATTATATGAATTTTAAAAATAATAAAAAATTTTTTTAATAATAAAAAAAAAAAATTTTTTTGAATTTTTAATAACTCATAAGGTAACAAAAGAACAAAATTACAATTTAACAACAAAATAAAAATAATTAATATATAAAAAACCTAATAACAATAAAATTAAATATCATACAAATCGAAATTAAACTCTTAACCAAAATACAAACAATAAACCAGAAAAACCTAACCCAAACTTCATAACAAAAAACAGCAATGAACAAATCGAACAAAGAAGGATTACAAAAGCAATTGAATAAAACGAATAAAAAATTTTATATGAAAGGGAAAATTTTCATAAATACTAATTTGTAGGAAAAAAAATTTAAATGTTTGGGATATTTTGTTTTGTTAAAAAACCCCTTTTTTTCGAAAATAAAAAAATCCCACAGTAACTTGTTTGTATTTGTATTTAAAAGGGAAAATTTGAACAATTTTTTTGTGTAAAATTTTTTTCATAAATTATCCACTTAAAGAACTTTGGTATTTGAAAAAATAAATAAGAAACTTTTTTACTATATAAATACAATGCATATACTTCACGAAATGAAAAAAAAAAACAATCAACGAATCCCGATGCACGCTGCTTTCATTTTTCTCTCTTTTTCCTGTATATTCTTGAGGGAATTGTTTTGGTTGTTAATAGAAGGTATTTTTTAAGAAATTCCACAAATTTTATTTTTATCAAGAGCATTTTCCCAGTGAAGGCATCACATTGAAATCATATAACGAAAACTTTATTGAATGGATGTTTTTTTTTTTAATTCACGATGTTTTTTTTTTATACTGTATTTAAAAACTATGATGCTTAACCGGGCGAAAGCGCTCTTAAAAAAAATTAAAATTTTTGGAAAATTTTAACTTTTTTCCCCTCCAATGCCTATATACAAAACTAAGCCTAACCTTTTTAAAGCTATCCTAGTAAAATCAACTAAAAAAAAAAATTTTTTTTAAAAAAACTGAGGTATCTTTACCAACAAGTAAAATTAAAAAATTTTTAACAAACAAAAAACAAAAAATTTTAAAACACCCTATAAATTGTTAAAAATTTTATCACCCTAAAATTATAATTTTTTAAAAAGAATCTTTTAAAAAAATTATATATATAAACGTCTAAAATTTTCCGCAAAATTTAATTTTAATTTTTTTAAAAAACCCCTAATTATGTTTAACAAAAACCAAAAAATAAACAAAAAAAATTCTTAAAACCCAACCTTTCAACAAACTTTTAAAAAATTTAAAAAAAACAATTTCAATATAAACCCCCCCAAACAATAACAAAAACATTTAACTCTTACAAAAAAATTTTTCAAACCTATTTACATAAACAAAAAACCCATTCTCAATTTAGTAACGATCTTTTCCCCCTTCCCTTCCAAGAAAAAATTTTTTTCTTAAACAAAAAAAATATCACTGGATTCCATTATACGTTTTTGCATTCTTATAAACAAAAAAAAAATGTTTTTTATACAAACATATTTTACAAAAATTTTAAAATAATGCATCAGAGTCAAAACTGCGATAGGTAGGTACAGGAACTCTTAAATACGTAACTTTAAATAAATGCAAGTATTATCTTCAACAAGTATATTTTTCTTATTTATTATTACTGCAAATCGTTTAAATTTTGCAATCTTAAAGTAACTTTAGAGTATTCAAATCTTGCTAACCATCATAGTCTTGTCTATATGTTGTAATACGGTTATTGCAATAATCTTTTTAAAATTCAGGTTATTTAAATATATATTTTAAAAGCATATACTCACAATAAAATATTCTTGACTTTGAACATTACATTGAGTATCAGTAATATATAAGGGCTATTGGTGAAAGTATTATTTATCTACTCATTTTCAATTTTGATTTATTCTTGTATTTTCAAATAATAATCATGTTTATTTTAAAATTAATAAACACTATGTATTAATATATACATTTCATTTTTATATAATAAATGTAAACTATTAGTAAAAAAATTATTTAAAAGTGTAACAGTTTTTAATGTAACGTCTTAGAAGTAAGACGTTAACAAATTTCAAAGTAGGGCTGCTTGAACGTGTTAATTGATATACGCCTTAGAGGGGAGGCTGGTGCAGAGATAATTTGGACCAATCCCTAGCGTTGTGCTTGGGGAAGATATGATATTGCCTTGTTTACTTCACATGTGAGGAGGGGGAGCGAGAGGGTGTGATACAGAGCACACAGCTGGGCTCTAACACATGCGTTGCTGTGAACAAATTGATGTCTTCATTAGTAAATGGGACTTCTCACCAACTGGGCTCAGCCCAAGGAAGCTCAGTCCAAGGTGCGTTGAAGGTATTTACAAAATATGAAAATAATTTTTTTTTAATTAGGAAAACTACCTCTCTTTATTAGTATTAAGGACAAAATTCCTTTCTTCTTACATATTTATATGTATACAGGATATGAATATATTACTTAATTCAGTATGGTAAAATAAATCCTGGGAAACCACTATTATTTATTACATTCAAACTATTAAAAACTAACAGGTGATACATTCAGAAAGTTTAAATATATGTATATACAAACGACCATACGTATGTGAACTAAGCTGTACTTCTATGTTTTTTTTAATACCGTTGCACGTGGTTGTGACGAAAGATGTTACTTATAATACATAATTAATGTAATTAATTGGTGATTTTTAGGTTTAATTTGTTAATGTATGTTACTTGTCTATTGCGTTCTAACAGTTGAAACTGTTCGTTATAGACGAAATCTGTATGATTTAATTAAGACACATAGGTTTTTTATCATTCTTCAAGCTCCTTTCTTACTGGATATATAATTTATTGTTATAAGATGTAACAAACACTCCAGTAAATAAATTTTTAATTTCGTTAGGCCTTCTATAACAAGTTTACCATCTTCAGACAACCAAACTAAATTAACATTGTTTACATTTGATTTTTGTGTTTTATTTCAGCATTTGAAAAAAACAGTATTCTATTTGAACTATTTTATTTGACATTTTAGGTTTATTTTATGTAAATAACAACAATATGTTTCATATAAATTTATATTTAAATTTTTACTCCCTTATTACAGAATTGTTACAAGTGCTTGAAAGATAAATGTTAATGATATTAAATATTAATGAATTAAAATGTCCTTTGATCTAAAACTGGATACAACTGTCAGTCATATATTGCTTCTTTAAAATAAGATAAACTATATTAGTCCAGAAAAATTTATTTATTTTGTCAAAGACTAATATATTGCTATATTGCATGCTATATTGTTGTTAGCTTGCTAGATAAAATCTAACATATGTAATTTTACAATAATTATTCTGAAACATAAGCATTTTATTAACATTTTACTCCAGTTTTCATTAAGTTACCTCTCTTCACTTTCACGTGAGTACTATTTCGTCTACCATCACCCGATCGACAGGCATGGCACATCCATTACGGGTATTACCCCATCCCGTTAGTCCCTGTCCTCTGGGACATTGTGGGTAGGTCCCAGATTGACTGCGACCAGAGGTGCACATGCTGAGTGCCGCCAATCGTCAGCACAAACTGATTGCTTATTACTACAGGCTTATCATACTGGAACCAAATTCATAATAAAATATGATAGAGTAATACAACTCTTTAATACCAAAAACAATTTCAAGTAAGTTACGAACCATAGACTTAGTTCTGTCGTACAACAGTTACGTTTATTGATAATATTTTAATATCTGTCCAATTTGATTATACTTCCCGGTTACCCTATAATTGAAATAGTATTAACAATAGGTATTATATAAATGGACTTAAGATCGTATTTATCTACTTTCCACTCATAGACGGACTAGGTAATAACAGGAGAATAAATTGTTTTACAGTATACGAGAAATAAAATTAGTTGGCTACTTATTTTTATTTTTTATTCATTTTTTTTTTTTTTTTTACAAAATTACATTAAAATATAATAGAATTCCGTAGATAAATCGAACAAACAAATTAAAAGAAAACGACTGTTTGCAATTGAATTCTGGAATGATTTCTAATTCTATAAAATAAATGTTTAAATATTGGGGATAATAGAGAAAGTAAAATATTGCTCTAATTCTGTTGAACGTTTGGGATAAATTAAATATGCTATTGTTGAAAAGTGTATTTTCAATTTCAATGTATTGTTATATATTTTCAGAGGGTTTAGTTATTTTAAGTTAAACTTACTCTTAAATTATTGAGGATTAGTTTACTCTAATCTTGTTTTTAAGCAAAATAAATTGATAAATTATTTTACTAAAATAGTAGTACTAATTATGATTAGTTTTGTATTAAATGATTATAAGAAAAATATGTTATTGCATTAAAAAGTATTTAGAATAGGTATTGGATTTGGTTAAAGATATAAAATTCAATATTAAATGTATGATCTAATATTGTATGATAAACTAATCAGCTAATTCGTTCATAACCTAACATACTATGTCCAAAATAACATTTCTATTGACTGATAAATGGCAGCAAAACAAGGAAATATTACACGTTTCATACAAATTAGCATATATCGTATGGAATCATATAGATTTACAGACCCACAAGCCCTTCTAAGCGTAACATATTTTGAAGGAAAAAGGAAAACGGTAGTGTTTATAAAAATAACCTTAGCTATAAATTAGTACTCTATAAATGTATAGTTTTTACCTAGTGATTAATATGTGATTTATTGTATACTTTTTTAAATATAGGTTATATCAGTAAAATAACATAACTTGTACTCGTATATTATCATTTAACATTCGTTCAAATCTATATAAAATTCTACTAGTAATGTACTTCACAAGGCAATAGAACAATAAAAGGGTCCAACATCGACAGTTATAGTCAGGCAGGAAATGGTATGGTTATATTTAAGCCTTGAGATATCGAGGTAATAAATAGCCCCTTTCTAAGGCCCTGACGTTTCTAATTTAGTTTAAGGGTGTATTTAAGCTGAGTAGTTCAAGTTTCTTGATTGGAAGACGCTAATAAAAGTTAGTGGCACTGCTAAAAATAGAATATTAACAACATAATGTATCAGATCTTCTCCAAAATATTTGTTGATAGTTAATTATAAATAGTTAAATAAACACTTCAAATGTATTTATATGGTTATAAAGACTACTAAATAATAGTATACTATGTCTATTAAACTTTCAAGTAAAATTAATCAAGATTATAAATGTATTCTTTATATTTGCAAGGAACAATATTAATCGAGTAAAATTAAAAGAATATATCATTCATTGCACAAAAGTAATAAAGGTTCTTCAGTTTATTTAGATTTTTCTATTTATCCTGTTTGAGGTACATGCAAACACTTAGATATTACTTTTTTAAGTTCCGAATATCAATGGATACATTAATCTTCAATTTAACATCAGTGTATTTAGCACTCAAAGTTATGCGACCATCATTTTAAAATAAACTAATGTAATAACAACAACACAAATGTACGTGTACAGGTGGGACATTATCACTATATGTTTAAAAGTGGGTAGGTGGGTGACTACTGCTGTACGTGTGTGAATGGGTGGGTTGGTCAGTACCAGTGTACATGTATAATTAGGTGGGCCAATCATACTGTATGTGTAATATCAGATCAAGTGCATGACTAATATAAGTCTAATCTTGACTAAATCCCTAACATAAAGCCTTTCGATATGGGTCTTTGGTGCCCTGTAGTCCATCACACTATCTTCCGTGAAAATAATGTTGAATGCATTCAAGAAATCCTGGTTTTTCAAAAGAGGCTCCCAGTTCCTGTGAAGGTTTTTGCGTTGACTGGATGATTTAAGGAGCGGCCATGTGTTTGATATTCCGGCTGCAGGAAACACTTACACGGGCTTCCTTGATGACGCCGGCAGACCTTGGTCGTTGGATATAAAGGACAGTTTATCATCTGGCCAATATTTTTCTTAACGAAAAAACTATTTATATACATCAGTATAGGCCTGTTTTCTATATTATTGTCTTTTTCAGAAATTATATTTTTTACTTATTATTTTTAATGTAATAATTGTTATTATTGTAAACTTGCCTTAAATCTATTTAAATAACTTTTCATTTTTACATGGATTTATAATAATTAATTCATGGTAAATACTTACTGAAAAACTTTGATGAAAATTGCAAATGTAAACGATTAAAACACCTTTTTTATCAAAAGATATTGTTCCTAAGAGTGTTGTTATAAAGTTATTTTTCTCATATGTAAAAATACATCAGTAACTACCAACTTGGTTTTTTTCCCAGAAGATCCATCAACTCAAACGTATTGTGTTTTTCTCAGTTTTGCTGTTCTAAAATTGACAATAATCAGCAAGTCGATGTCTTATACACAGAATTTGAAAAAGTTTTTAAATTTACTGATTTATAAAGCTGGGTTTTATACAAATTTAATTCCTTATTCTGAGTTACTGGAAATTTTTAAACGTTCTAGCGTGATTAAAAGAAGCAAATTAAATGCATTACTTTTTTTATACATTATTGGATGGAAGCGTAGACAACGATGACTTAGTGTAAACAATAAACTTTACTCTTCCTCGCCTTGGCTAACGCAATACAGGTTTATTTTTATAGCTTTCTATAGAACAAACTTAGGCTTTTACTCACCTTTAAATAGTATGTGTCGACTTCATAATTTACATTGCCGGGAGGTTGACATTTTTTTATGATTCCTTTGGTATATTTATAACTAAATTGAATAGCAAAGTAAATAAATTTTAAACACCCATGTCAATTGTTTCAGTTTACTGGTTGCATTGTTACTTCTCTATCTACTGTTCTTTGACTGCTATTTGTTGTTTGTCTGTTAATTTATTTAATTATTAGTTATATTTAAATTATTTATAAATCAGTTTAAATTCTATGTAATATATATTTAATTTATATAAAATATTATTTACTATATACATATAAGCTTTCTGTTATATTGTGTGCTGAATGCTGTATTTGTTTACATGCATGATTTTATTGTTATATAGAATTAGTGCTTTTATGTAATTGGCTGTAAGCCATATAAAAGCATTCAATAAAGGTTTTTTAATTACACTACAGCACAATTTACTATTGTTCAATTACAAACGATTCAGTTATAGTTCTCGTAGTGATTGGAGGGCTAAAAATAGTACTCGCAAAAAGTTATACTAAGGTGCTAATTGGAATCAGTAGTTATAGTAAGAAGTGCGTATTTTTCCCCGAACAATGCCAAGACCAAGATAACTAATTTCCCAACTAACGCAAAATTTTCAGAAGTGGTTTCAAGTACATTTTCTTTTAATGTATTTGATGGGGATGGATATATTCATGTTTATCTTTAGATAAATTTGTATATTTTAGTACTATTTTTAGTGTTTAGTGCATAGAAGCAGTTAAATATGTTTTTATTTGTTTGTTTTTAAGCTTCTGTTTGGTGTATACAGACAAACATAGTGTTCTAATGTGTATGTTATGAGAGTGAATGAGCAAATTTAGTCTTTCTTATGAACTAAGGTCCTCTAATTATTTAAAAAATCACTTAATGACAACTAAATTACGTAAGAAAACATCTGGTTCTAGTCAAAAGTTGTTTTGACTCAGATTAGTATTAATTTCAAATAAATGAAGCTGAGCGTTAACAAACTATACTTCTCTTAATTGTAGGTAATATTCCAGGAGAAGAGGGGTATTAACAAGCTTACACAAAAAAATAAGTACACTAAAGCACACAAAAATAAAGTAATTAAAAGATAAAAGACACTACACAACATGTTATGCCATTTTAATATTCAGTTTGTCTTTATTGCCAGTTGAAGGTAACGTGGCACCGTGAAGCTGTTGTATACATTATTGGATCTGTTATGTGTTATGCTTTCTATCGTATTTGGGGGTCCTTTCAGGTACGTTTGCTGGTGCCTTATAACTTTTTTACATTACATTTTACCTAGTGCTCCAGTTTGTAGTTTAAACTTTTGGTAAGTATAGTTATATATTCTATTACTTATATCACTAAATATTTATTTTATTTTAAGGAAAATTTAAACTTTTTAAACACGATTAATTATCTAGTATATAATGAAACTAACTATTGAAGACACGTGTAAAAGAAACTTTTTTAGATGAAATTCTAATAAACAATATAAAAACCCAGTACATCAAAATAAATATTTTACAACAAAACAAATTTACTTAAATAACAATTTATTTCAATGTCACATAGTAATTACTAACTAAAATTTTGTTATATTCAAAATTTCCTGTAGTACGGTTTTAATAATATTATTCCTATCTAAGATATTATAGATAAATTATTATTCTTAAGCACATATGAACTTATTTACTAATTAATACTACTTGCTCAGTCAGTTTGTTATTTATATATGTATGTTGGTAAATTAAAAATGAATTAATATCAGATAAAAATATTGAATAATATACAATATCTAAAGAGAATATACATTTCAAAGTACTTATGTCTTAGTGTTTAGTTATTGATCTACCCTCACAGAGCTAAATCCAGGTTTTGTAACTATTAAAATGTAGTTTCTTCAATGTAATGAATATCAGCGAATCCCCCCTGAAATTAACTTAATAGGCAATGTTTAACGATGTGATCCATAGTTTGAACTTTGACTCTGAAATCACATGACTGACCATTTTCCATTCCCTAGTTATGTTTCAGTGGTTGCCCTTCACAAACCCAATTCCCAAAATTGTTAATTCCTTACGAGGGATATTTATTTTATCCATGACAGTCGTTAAGTCTGATACCCAACTTTATAATTTGTATGGCCCTTAGAAGGATCTATAGATTTTTTATCAGCTGGCATAGCTGGGAGTTAACACCAGTGAGAGTTCAGCTTTCGAAATCGTCCTTCGTTTAGCACCACCCAGTGGACATATACTTAATAATTGCTGTGGATGCGAACATCATATAGAAAAAAAGTTGTGAAAGAATCTATATCATTATGTTTTTTTTTTTTTACAATGGCATGGCATTTATTTTAACATGTAAAGAAACTAATTACTGTTTATTATGAGATGAAATGTTTTATCGGGCAAGTTCAGTAAAATTATTTCGTAAAATTAATGTAAGAATGAAAATGTTAATTATTTAAAAAGTAATTATGTAAAATGACGATCTAGACGAGTAAACTCTGTCCTACACGCCATTAGGTCTTAGGGTGTTAATCCTGGAAACTGAAGACAGCTTAGTTATGAACAAGCTCTTAATTATATTAATCCAGAGTAAGCTCACTCCTTAAGTTGTTCAGATTAATAACTTTAAAATATTGATCATAAATGCACGCAAATATTTGTATTCTTACTTTAAACGAATATAGAATAAACACTACTACCAGATTGTATTTTTAAAAGAAAAGAAAGTGTTTATAAATATATCTCGATGTACAAGCAAATATTCAAATAATTTAACACTCGTTAAACGATCTCTATAATTAAAAAACAATTAGAACAACTAAATATCTAGCATTAGAATACCCATGCTGGATAGTTAGCAAGGTTGTTGTTATCCTTAGTTCTACAATTTAGAACACAAACAATAAAATGTAACTGACAAAATTGTATGTTAATAATTACGTACGTTTTTAATTGTTAAGCAATACTTTGACGTTAATTTGAACTGTATTAACTTTTAGTATTGTAAAGAATCAATTAAATTATTCATTAAAATTATTCAGGGATCAGTCAACAAGAGAAACTAGCGCTGATTACATTTTCCAATTCGTTGAGTCATTCATTAAACCTATACAAATTTTATTGTTTTGACTACTGATCCGATCCACTTTGTAAATCAAATCACTTGAATGGTCTGTTTATGAGGTTGAGAATGTCTTTATGGGTTGTCATAAAACTTACACCCCTCCCCCCTTACATCAACAGGAAATTGTATGAAATTATTGTACACTTTTAAATGATCCTATTAACTTGAGAAGGATTGCATAAAACGATGCCTGCAAACAAAAAGCTGTAACATTTAAAATATATAAAATATATATTGTCCAAAATAAACTTAGAATTGAATATTTGTACTTATACTCTCAAATGACGATACCCACGTCCATGAATAAGACAAAAAGATGTAATGATAACTCACTGTTTATAATCTAAACTAATATGTATATCATAACTAAATTGATTATAATCAATTTAGTTGAACTTCTTTAAAATATATATTGAAGTAGCATATTATTGTAATGTACCATTAGTTAACACACTTTATAACATTTGAATTATGGTCTTATCATTACAAACCGATCACGAGTTCCAAACCCTTTACACTCGGCTTCTCTAATCGTGTTGGTTAATTACCTGGGATCAGTGATGTTGTAGGAGGAATTAGATCTCTATACCAGGAAATCCGTTAACTGTCATTACCAGAAACTGCTTAGCTCCGATATATGTACCTCTCCCACTTCACAATTGCAAGGGTTCGTATAGCCGGAGTAGGAAGCCCGCCACCACCCACTTAAATAGCTTATGTTACTTGATGATGTGGCCAAGTACTAATTACATGAATAAAAATGTAACATAATACAATTAAAAAGTATAACTATAATAATGGTATAAACACATAGCACCTATTTTTAAGGTAAAAGTGCGAAACAGTGTTACAATTAATTAAGCATTTCCCTATTACATTTGTAGTTTATCAAATATTTTATGTATTATTACAATGTATTCATGCTTTAAATATACAAAGGGAAAACTAAATTACAAGCAATAAATTAAATAATTTATAATTTTTTGTAAAAAAGGTAAAAATAATTTTGGAATTAAATATTGTATGAACTAAACTCCTTGTGGGATTTTCATCCACTTCCGTCTTATAATACTTATTTTCGTTAATATCTGTAAATATTATATGAAAAACGATGAGTTTAAATCAGTCGACCATTTCTATTATAAAATAATATACTATCTATACATTTTCGCAATTGTTAGCATCCCGATGATTTAAGTATCGATGGTTTGGTAAAACTTCTTGATTTACGTAATTTCACTGTGTAATTGTTTATGTAATGAATAAGAACAAAGAATCCCATACTTAAACTTAATCAGCTAAATTGTAGATTAAGGGTTTGTAGTTATACTCTGCTGAATTATTTGTAATATGAAAATGAATGTCTCTTTTAAGGTAATCTTATATTTCCAAATCTATATGATATTCTTTATTGTTCACTTGATTTTAGAACTAATATGGTGATTAATGTGCGATTAAGTCCATAAGACTATATAATAGGAACTAAGCTTCTAGGTTCAAGTAATGTTATCCCGAAGTCTGAAACATTGTTTGTGTGTTGACATGGCGAGAATACCCAATACAATTGCATAAGTAATTGTCTTAAATGCATGTTTTGTAAAGTTAAGTTCTAATTAAAAAATCACATCTTCTTTCACTTAAGGTGAAGCAATATTAATATTAAGAATGTTTTTCGCACTAAAATAACATACAAGTAGCATGACGTTACACTATTTAAAAAAATGGCTTGTGTGATAGCCTCCCAAATCTCAGCGATTCAATCATAATCATTCATTCTTACTGTTGTATATAAAATAAAATAAAATCTTCAAACATCAACTTACGTAGTTATTTATCTTCTAACAATATTAACGGTCTATGTGGATATTTCAGTATTAGTTTATCATACATGATAAGAACATATTTTATTTCTTTCGGCCCTTTCCGTTAATTCACAACGACTACTTTTTCCATAACTTCAATATCAATACTTTTTTTATCGCAATTATGGTTAGGTTAGGTGGCTACTAAAGTTGATCACAAACTGGTAAATCCAATGATTGACTTACCGACGAATCCGTTCTCCGTGTATAAGTTCTTAGAAAGCGATAAGATAAGCGATATCGGATTCCTAGTGGATAAGGAATGCCACAGTGGATGTAAATATATTGGGGGAATAGTTTTTAGAGCCATACAATATTTATCAAGTGGTAGTGAATTAACGGAAACAAAAAAAGGTAGTGGTAGTGACGGAAAAGATATTTACTTTCAAACAGATTTTAAAGCCATAGGCCCTACTACATAAGGTATTGACAAATTGTAAGAATAATAATTTATTAATACAAATATATACTAAATTGGATGTCCACAATTTTAGAAACAACTGTTTTGGATAAAATTAATTTAGTTTAATTTTATACTTCTTCTTAATGGCATAGCATTCTTTACGTAATAAAATATAAATCCCTTGATAATATTTACAAACTGATGTATTACAGTTTATATATTCGATACCGTTCCAAAACTTTCAAAGCCTTTGAATATCAGGTTTTTTTAAAAGACCTGAATTTATTGTTCATATCAAACAATCAAGATATTTGTTCTTGTGTTACAATTTTACCAGTTGTTTTATTCTTTCAAATCGTAAAATTTTGAATTGTTTTCAGTATTGTGTTTTTTTTGGTTTGTTTCAGAAATGGTGTATTTATTAATTAATATGTTTCACAGTGAGATTATAGGTTTTATATATCACAGATATATGAAATAGATTTGTATTTCATATTCATTTCGTAGAAAATGTATGAAACCAACAAACTAGTTATTATGAAAAGTATAATGTAATGCTTTTAACATACTATGAATAATATATTTGGACTCTGTGTAGAATTTTGTATTATATAGAAATGTGATGGATATATTTGTAAGTTATTTTTCATCAATGACTGAGAAATTCAATCTATACTCCAGAGATTTATAAGATATGTAGTCATACAGATACAAATACAGTTTCACTTGTTCATCACATTTGTGTTATACAAGCATCGAATATAAAATCCAACAGTTTGATCTGAATGATAAATCTAAAAATATTAATCGGAAAACCAGCAGGACTTCTTGGAACATTGATGTTGTTGTACATTGGGTAAAACAAGCAAACATGGACACCTGGCTCCGATTTTATGAGCTTTCCTATAATTAGGTTCTGTTATTTCTTTGTGGGTTGAACTTATGTGTTTGTTTAGTGTGTTTATGCTGAACTGCTACACACGGTAAACGCAAGGCTGTTAAACATACCAAATATTCCGTAATATTCAAAACCTTTCTAGTTTACTTAACCAAGTAACTGTTAACTTTCCTAACTTGTAATGTATCAGTTATTAGTAACTCTAAGGATTTTATTAATACAGCATAAATTACTGTAAAGGAAATGAAGTAGGTAAATTTGAGCAGAAACTCCTGAGAGCATTAGCTCAGGAAGGAAGAGATCGGATGTAAAGGAAGCAGGGTAATCAGAGTACACAAAAAAACAGCACATGAAAAATTAGCTAAAGAAAGTTAAACTCACCAGACATTGGGGCGATGAATGCTGATCCGGCAGAAGTCATCAGAAGCTTGGTAAAGATGATGGTCCCGCCCCTCGAGAAACGAACTGGTCTATAGGATGATCCGCTAAAGGACCACCGATAGTAATTGGTGATTTTCCCAGAGGTGTCCAGCAAATGGCAGGAGGGGTTAGATACTGGGGAAAGAGTTATGGAGGACTTTGAGAACCTGATTTAGAGGGACGGCCAGAAATTTGGGATCTAATTACCTAAGTCTTGGGAAAACGCCCTGCACAGCAAACACGGGATGAGCTACGAGAGGACTTGGAGTCACGGTCCAGACCCCCTACGAGATCAACCCCTGGAGGACTCGAGCCAATATGAGCCAGAGGGACGAGTGGACGAGCACCTTATCCTGAGGACCACAGAAGTCAGTCAACTCAAGGGCCGGCAAGTGGCTCCATCCACCCCCAAAGATTGCGACTTACTCCAGACTCGAACATACCACCTGATCCTGAGGGACGAGCGGACTCCGGATCCACTACGACCCATTGGCAACCCATGACTTAGGGAGACATAGAGTTGCAGGGGTATGTTAACATTTTGTTAACACCTCCAGGGTTAAAGGTGATAGCAATCGGGACCAAAATATACGATGATGATTGTTATATTGCATAATAGGTATTAAAAGCAATCGCTATTTGCAGAATGGAGCCTGTCTTCTATCTATAGTAATAATTGTTTTTATAAAAACGTAAATTTTTGTTTATTTTTTATAATTATAATATAATTACACTCCAAATACATTTATAAAACACTCGTGACTACGAAGCGAACTGTGTGACTTGGAATGGGGCCTGATACGAGCTGTCATACATTCGCAGAGCTCTGAGCTATTTTAATCTTGTTACCACTAGTACTATTAATAAATGCTAATTTTAGTTTTGTACACTGAAATAGAATTATAGCTACATTAATTTCTAATGTTCTCTAAAAATATCAAGAATCGCTCTTTATTTTGCCAACCTCAGCACTTTTACCTAAAACTCCACAACATGATTTTTTGGACCTATGGGTGAACTTGAGTACACATAATGACATCTAAATCAGTTTTTATCTTATACCACGTAGACTTGCATATTAAAAAAAAAATATCTTAGCTATATCTGTTTGTCTAATATCTCTATGAGTATGTTATTCATTCCTCAAAAGTACTGTAATAAAGAATTTCAATTATATTTTTGTATAAGAAAACATATTACAAAGTTAAAAATTATTAAAAAATAAATTTATAAATTCAGCATGATTTATTTGTGTGTTTGTCTAGCATGAATTTATATATATAAATTCATGCTAGTAGTAATTAGTACAGTCATTCTAAAACCGATTAGTATTTAAATCAATGTTCGGTACTAGATACGATTAATGTATGCTAACGTTATATGAGGCATTATAATTTTGTTTACTATCAGTTGTTGCTGAGATATTAACAAATAGCAACCATACCAAATTAAGAAGATGATATAAAATATACGGCAGACATTCATATATTTTATGACCTTTAATACAATGAGCAATATAATTATTTTAAAATACCTGAAGTAAACCTACACGACTGTAATTAATGTAATAATCATATAGGTTTGTGTAATAAAGTTTATAATTTAGATTATCGTTTACAAGTATATTCGTATAATTAGACCATAATTCAGTTCTTCATCACAACGAAAATATAATATTAAAAATCTATCTGAATTCGGTATTTTAACAGTATAAGAATATAAAATAATGTTATTTAATTATTTATCGGATATTTTTTTTAAATTAGGAAACATGCAATTCTAATAATTCCAGCATAGGGACACATCGCCTACTTTCGTAAAATTGCTTTACAAATAATTACATAATTAGCAATAATTTTTTTAATTTAAGTAAAAAAGGACATAGCGTCAATGAGTATCATAGTTCATACTCATTATAATGTTTAAATAATTCATAAATCATAAAAATAAATAAATAAAAACATTCTGACATATGAGACGCCGACAAATCGTTGTTGGTATTTTAAGGCGAATATGAATGATTATATGAGTGTAGGTTGAGTGTGGATGAATGTCGTCTGGTTACTAACTGAGTTCAACTGTTCCTCATAAAGGGCAATTTATTAATAGCCCAACAGCCATGCCAACTAAGGGACCTACAGCTTTACGTGGAATCCAAACCATGTAGTGCTGGTCTGATTTTCAGCTAATTGACAAGCCTGATACTCAGTTATCTCCCCCACATAACATCCGTACAATCATTACCACCCAACATGGACACCCCAGACTCCTCTAATAGTGTCCAAGCCGATAGCAACCATTGAGCGAACGCCATGTCAGTATTAAGAGGACCGAGAATCCAATCTATCGCCTACAATCTTCCAAACACTTTGTCCCCAAGTAGCTGGGTTACAGCACTGCGCCACCAGTTCCGACTACAATTTGGGTTTAAAAAAGTTTCTCACCTCCAAATTTTATGTTTTTAGGTCTGAAATTAATCAAATGGTTCAGGACTACATTTAAATTAAAGATGGAATATTAAAAAAGATATTTTATATTTGGAGAATCACTACAAGAATATTTTAAACTTCCAACTAACATTAATATCTTTGTACTAGGTTTTTTGTAAATTTTGTTTTCTACTTTATTATAAAAACTTATTTTTTTATTATACATTTTTACTTTATATTTTATTTGTATAAGTTAAATAATATGTAGATTCTACATACTGCAACTGGTTTTGGAAATAACCGTCTCATTCTTAGACATTTTTCGTTTGTTAGGGAGGATTTCATTTAAGTTATACATTTGTACACACATCTGTACATTATAGTTTATGTTCAGTTAAATTATATAATTTATATTAATCATGTAGTTCCAAGATTAAACATATTTTATTCAAAACAAATTGGAAAATATTACTATTATGTATAAGAAATAAGAAAAAACAAATTGTTCATTTTGTTCTAAGTTATTAACATTTATGTATATTACTTCGAAAAAGAGAACGATGAACAATATTTCTAAATACCCGAATATTAGTAGGATGGAGTTTTAATAAGTTTAACATAAACACACAAAACATAATTTATTCATTTATTTAGTGAATTTATAGTCAAATAAATTTAGAACGGTGATCTATTTAATTCGTTTGTTTATCTGAGTTCTTTATAATAGTGGTTAATTTGTATTTTTCTGCTAATCCAGATTTACTAACGCTATAACATATAACAAGATAACAACATAATTATAGTGTAATAAGTTACTTATATATTCATGGATATACCATTCCTACAATGCTATTCGTAGTTAATTATGAAGCATTTAGTTAAAATATAACACCTTCATAAATTAGTTACATTTATTCATAGCAAGCTTATAAGTATAACAGAGATTTAATACAGTTTCTTCACAATCCATTAATTGGTTTAATGTGAGGTACAACAATCCTGGAACGAAAAAATAAAATGTTGTTTTGAGTGATTACTCATGTACATCAAACACATGAGTTGGTTGTTATGGAAGTGATACTTTGACTGTACATTACATGAGTAAAAATACATTGATCAAATATATCGTTCAAGAGACAATACTGTAAAGGAGGTGTTTTAATGTTACAGAGAAATTTAATTTTATTAATTCAATTGGTAAAATTTTCGTTTGTCAAGTTTGTACTGAACACGTTCAAATGAAGCAATAAATCACTCTTAAAACAGTTTCTATGGAAACTCAAGGGAATTGTGATTCCTTTGGTTGTATTTACCTTACGTAATCGTATATTTAAAAGATAATATTGGTTTAATTTTGTGATGTTTTACAATGTTGTAAAGAGCAATATTTTACACGCAATCAATTTTTAGAAGAAATTAAATCAAAACCGTGTCTCTAACACTGGTTCCACTCTCCAATGACGTTGAAGGTTTCATTAGTCCTTGAGCCAATCGTGGAGTGCGGATCACTGAACTGAACTGACTCCGTAAATCAAATTAATTGAATGGGCTGTTTATCAGGACCATTTATTACCTCACACTACAACAAGTTGTAGGAGAGCTAACTCACATCCCGCCCCTTACAGTTCTCTTGTAAGGTACAATATATATTTAATATTCAGAACATTAAGATTGTCTTTCTTAAATTTTTCCTAGTAGGAAAAAATAAATTAGGTGTGTCTTAATAGATATGACACAGAAGATTTATGATACTATCAAATGTAGCTCTTGATATGTGGTTTCCATAGACCATAGTACTTCCACGTTACACAATATTTTGGTACAGATAGCCTTTATATCTCGTTTTACAATAAAACTAACTAAATATATACATTTAAACTATTATTTCCTTACAATCTTAAGAGATGTATGTTGTATACTAGTGTTTCCGATACTTACGGTATATAAATATATAAGATACATATACCACTCACTCAGTGATCACTTTATCAAAATGTTTTAAAAATAAATAAATAAACTAACAACCTTCTAAGAATGAAACATATTGGGATTATTGGTACCATGTTGTGTGTGTGCAATAAGAAGTGATTTAGGAAGATTTTTCGTATTTAAAAAAATATGCCATTTTTGTGTGGAAATTTTTAATAAAATAATGGTGTTTTTCGATTTCACCTTTAGTTCCTAAATTAATTGACATATTAAACAATTACTGTTATATTTACTAACCAATTTCACACAATTTTTTAATTTAATACCATGACTTTATACTCATCCTGATATTAAACTGATTCAGGCATAGTAGTCGTATATAGCAACTTACGAAAGTAAACGTACTGATTTGTCTAGACTGTAAAACGTAGTTATCTAAGAGAACAAACTCATTTCAATCAGAAAGGTCATAAATATGTTTGTATACAGCCATTGTCTGCTAATAGGAATGGCAATACCTCTTTTCATTGACATGGGAGGTTAACAGTGACTACAGAGCTGAAATTTCATCCGGGGTGGATCTTCTTATGTTATATATGTACGCATTGTATACGGGAAAAAGAGCTATAGCTATTAGCTGCTATAAAAATCAGTATTTTGAGTGGTTTTCACTGAACATTGTTTAATATAATTTCTAATAACTATGACACTGCTCCAATAACTTTTCATCCTGCTAGAGACCTTACTAGACCATACAACTTTGTTATTTAGAAGAACAACCTACTTTCGTTCAAAAAATATAAAATTAACTGGAGTACACAAATTATTTGGTAATGGATATGAACGAAATCTGGAACGAAAGTATCAGACTTGCTTCCTCTGAGTCTGATCATTATATTTCTAAATTATTGGGAATCAAAATTAAACATAAAATGACAGGTACTGTGCTACAATGCTATATGGTGATGTTTATATATCAGTGTTTGAAGGAACCATGGGGGAAACAACCCTGTAGTGAAGTCAGCTAATAATAATATATACGTTAAACCTCTGAATTGTTTAACCAACAGACACTTATTGTTTTCAAATATAACTCCAGGCTAAAGTAATTCAAAGATTTACGAAACGATTTTGGAATTTATTTAAATAGAAAGAAATATATATTTTGTAACAGGTCCACCTAATTGACGATTAAATATTTTAAATTCAACAAAATATAAATTATTTTAATGAGGAAATGGGTGCATTTGATTAAACTAAAAACCCAAAATTCAAATTATATTTGGTAATAGCAAATTAATATCCAACAATTATAAGGAATTAAATAAGCAACACTATTTAAATGGCAGTTATCCAAGACACCATAGTAAACAATATTTCAAACAACGCAGTGGAGATTGGAACAAGTCGAGACCTGTTCAGTTTTGCGTCCCGGACTAGTCCATTCTAAGGGGAGTCAACAGGTCACAGCACCGATCAGACCACTCCCAGAGCACATGTACTGTGTTGTGACTCATGAGAACCCCACTTCCGCTTAACGAGACCGGAAAGTCTCCAGCCCAAAATCCGTTCCCTTACTGAGACACACACAAAGGACCACACTAGAATCTTCCTCCAGGGGCCGTGAAGACAAGTTCAACCTCACCATGGGTGGTCTACTGACCACGAACCCGGGTGATCGTTTAGGATATTTTTAATCAATAATTCACTAATTCTTAATCAATTCAATGACATAAGTGACCGAGACTATGTATACACGATTCAGGGAACCGTCATTTTATCTATTAACATGAACTTATTGTATCTTTTAACATGAACTTCAAGTCTATAAGGAACTTCATCATCATATGAAGAAAAGCTAAGATAAGTTAATTATTTTAGTTAGCCTATTTTTTTAAAGAAACTTGTATAATTTAAATAAAACACATGTTTTGTTAAACTAAAGTACCTTAGTAAAAATGTAATTAATAAATTAGTTGTCTACAAAGAAAAACTAGAGTTTCATTCTAGCAATACACTTTACAGTCTCACCAATTTACCCATTAAAAAATATATCGACCCTGAGATATCTGATAAATTTTAATTTGATTAATAATATATCATATTAACAAACACTTATTCTAATTTAACTCATCTTCGGAGGTGAGGGTTACAATGTACATATAATATTCATTCAAATTCGGATACTGAACTAATAATTTAGTTCTATTATAACCCTATTCGTATTTTATTTAATAAAAACAATGAATTTATTAATTTAGTATGTACTGTTAGTCTATATTACCTAACTGCATTTTTATCTTTGCCTTTTAATAAAAGTACGGCATTAAATGATGAAAGTATAAACAACCGTTAGTGCAATTAATTTACCATTTCTTTATGTTAACACCTTGATGGCAATGACAGGCTATAACTTAACCTCAAAAGCAGTGTGGAAATATCATCTGCTAATGAAAACTCTGGCGAAGACCAACAAGGTTAGGCTGTTGTAGGTTCCAGGAAACAAAGGCAATAAGGTAGCGGGCGAATGAGACAACAAAGATGATAGTAAACCTCTCATTGGGCCAAAACCGACATGCGGGGTGGCTTACTGCCTTGCACGTAGATACATACACCAGAGGGTGGAAAAAGAGCACCGTAAGCACTGCGAAAGAACGAAGAGAAACGTTCAGTCCAAGAGAATGATGCAGGCACCTTTTGTTGCAATGACATCAGATGCTCTTAAACTGGGTAGAAGGGATTTGCGAAGAGTGGTTGGATTTCTTACCGGCCACTGGCAATTCAGAGGTAATGTGCATAGGATGGGATTACCAGGTCTCTTATGCAGGAAATGTGGTGAGGAGGAAGAAACTGCTCAACACGTCATATTTGACTGCCCAGCACTTTGGGCCAGGAGGAATGAAACCCGTGGTGTTGTATGGGAAACAGACTAGCAGGAAAGCATTGTCAAGAAGCTGTCACGGTTCAGCAAGAACCTAGGATTTGATGGAGAATGAGGGTTCACAATAAGCTACTGAAGCTTCACGGCAACGTTCAGAAGCCGACCCTCGATAAAAAAAATAAATAAAATAAAAAAAATCCTGAAAGAGCTCGGATACCTTATAATTAGCAGTTTGTTTATATTATTTTAACTCAAACGACCTTATCAATTACTATTGAAGTCCCAAAAATACACTCACCAATTACATTAATCTACACAAAAATGGCGCAGCAGTTAAGCTATTCGACACCTTTGTAGGGGTGTCGACACCAGTAACAAGGGCTTTGAATCTCGTGTTACTGTTTGACGTTACAATACTAAACGTTTATATAAGCTTTGAGACTGTTTCTCAGATTCCTGTGAATTTAACTTTTTTATTTTGATCACTGAAATATGATATCGAGTCAATTTGTACGTTTTCCAAACACTCCATTCTATTTTCAGCAAATCTTAAATATTCTTGTTATATTAATAATCCATCTGAATATTAGTTACATAACGGGCTAGAGCAGCTATGAAACATGTTTATTCAGTTTATTGCAGTTTTATAGTCGTTTTGAAGTAATGTTATGGCAGCGACACTTTCGTGGTATTAGCAAACCAATTTGTTGCAACTCTGACAAATAATATAAAGTTTGTTTTTTTTTGGGGGGGGGGGCTGTAACTAAGTTTTGACCTCAAAAAAATATTCAGTTCAATATCTGTTTGTTTTAAAATTAATATTTGTTTAAATTATTATTAAAGATTGAGTGTAATGATTCAAATAGGAAATAGCCATTGATTATCGGTAGGCTTTAAAGGGGGGGGGGGTGGCTACAACTTTATCATAAAATAATGGCACCAAACAAAATGTTGTGGCTATTAGCTCAATGGATGTCTACCTGAGCTTGCCTGCCAAATCACTGGTGCCGGCAAGTCAGACTTTTTTAATTTTAAATTTAGGAAGTGTAATAGAACATTTCTTTTAATTTTAAATTTAAGTTGGATAAAGTTTTAATATATAAAGTAGTGGGCTGGATTTTGTCACATAGCAGCTTTGGAGATACAAGATACAAATAAATCAAATGTTCCGTTTAAATCATAATGCATGTTATGATAGTTATTTATTTAAATGAATTAAATAATGTTAATTCTAATGGAAATTAAGTACAATTATTATGTAAGTACACTAAATTATATAGGCCATAATATTTTTCTTCATCTAACAATAAAACAATTGAGTAATAGAAACCTAATTCCATCTTAATGAACATGGTTATTTAGACAATGTGTGAGAATGAATCGTCATCTCAGAAATGTGACATGTTAAATTAATTCACCTCCAACAACGATTCCTCATTTAATTATGTCTCTATTGTCTCATACACTTCATACTGTCACGATGCATTTATTAGTGCATTGCTTTGTTAGGAACTCATAAAGGTATAGCTTTTCTATTGTGTGGATGTTGGGCTTAATTAAAACAATCATGCGACTTTTGGCCGACTTAAAATCATGTTTACGTGTTGTAAATGGTAAACATTAAGTAGTGATTTATAAAATAAAAGCATATCTGAGATTTTTATTAATATACAAATATTATTATTAAATTATTAATTATAAAGGCCCATTATAAAAGTACAAATAATAAATTACCAGTAAAAAACAAGCTCCAATTATGTTAAATTCTTAAGCTTTTTTTCTTATAGATCATAACTGAAATTACTGACTAGGATATAAAAGTTTTAGTAATGGTCATACATATAAATTACTATATATTTTGTGTACTACATGATATATCAGTAAATGATGGTAATGTTGATAGTAATTTGAAAAAAATTAATCTCAAAACAACCCAACAAAAAGAAAATTAAAGAGGAATGTATTGTAATTATTGTTTTTTTTGTGTTTTTTTAACATGCTCTTTAAATACGTCTCAGGATAAAAGTATTGAGCAGTTAATTTTGGTTTGTATTTACACCAATATAACAATATTGCTGCTCTGAATTTTCCTATATGGAAATAAGCTATAAATATCAATTTCCGGTGCCACTGAGGACTCTCCGGAGTTCCAGGAACACCCAGCGACCAAAGTTTGCTTTACATTCGATAAAACAAGCAAACACCAACATCTGGCTGTGACTTTACGAGTTTCAATATAATTAGTCTCAGCCATCCGTTTATGGACCGATCTAGTGTTTGTTTTTCTTCTTTTATCGAATTCATTCCACATTTAAATTAAATAATGCTTCCTGACATATGACTGATTCAAAAATATTAAATGAAATGTGACGGTGAATGTGGACAGCTTAAACTTTTAAAAGATTTTACTTTTATGTCGATGTAAATTGAAAATAATTAATAAAATATCACTACTTTTATTGGTTACATGTATTTGAATTTCTTAAAATATAGAAATGATTGGTAGAGCTGCTATGTTGAGCGTTCGTAAGTACAATAGACTAGTTTTATAGATTTATGATTACTGTAGCTTATGGGGGTATTACAAGTGAGGGCATGCTCGTTGGCTTTCTGAAAAATATTAAGGTTATTGGCCAACAGTTGGTCTTGTATGTTAGTTGCCTTAGACAATTCCAACTATTCCTTAGTTTTAACCCTTTATATACAATATATATTACTGTATAATAAAATTCGTTCATTTCTATCCTGAATGTGATTTAATCTCGTTGGTTGTCATTTATAAAACTAATAGCCAAAGAGGAAAAAATCTATAAAATATAAAATTAGGAACTAAAACGTTACAAATCACATAGGGAACAATAAGAATAGTTAAATACAGCAAGCAAGCAAGTAAAAAAAGAAAAACAATATAAACACGAGAAACTGAGAAAAGGAGGCACGCATGAGCACTACGCAAAGTTAATGTAGGCTTGCTGATGTAACGGGTCCACCAAATTGATAGGCAAATTAATTAATAAATAATAAATTACTATATAAAAGAAAAGAAATATATTTAATTAAAATAAATGGAGGAGTTTTAAATCATATTAGAGAATTGTCGTGTGGAAAATAACTGTGGGACAGACGAGAGGCTCCAGCAATAAATCACTGTAAACAAACCCTTTGTTCAAAGCAGGATGGGTGGGCCGGTTCCGAGAATTGCAATCGTAAACATGTAAGCATATTTGAGGGACAAGCTACATCACGTCGGTTGGTTATTTTCCATTAAATCCCCTCCAGGTCACAAGTGTGATGCGCAGTAGAATTACACGGATGACGAGTTACGAAACGAACCAATCAGAACGGAATATATAGTTCCAAATTTGCCCGTAGGCCGCAGCAGCTGTCAAAACCGCTACATCGTGACATACCCAGAAGGGTCATAGTCGCGTACCCAAAAGAAAAAAGGCGGGAATCCGACTTCAACGGTTGAAGAACGTTCCTCGCCCCAGTTTGCAAATAGTTGGAGATCGACGAGGATCGTCTTCCACAGACATCACCGGCATCGGGCTATGTTTCCGGGAAAATGTGGTAAAAACACTTGTGCGTTTTAAATGTACTAACTAAAAGTTGTGGCTATGAATTAAAGATGATATCATTTTGAATTTCCGTTTCGTTGAGTATACGATAGGACACGAGATGGACTTCATCATCATCCATAGTGATTACTCAGATAAGTTGTTAGAATAAATTATTGATTAGAAAAAAGTTAACAATGATTTTGTAAATCAAACTTAAATGACTCATTTGACTTAAAAGAAAATATCTAGTTTTAGATAATATAATTTTCAATCCTATTTTATTGTATTGCAAATACCAATTGAGTAACGTAATGATTTTAAATAATGTAGAATAAATTAAATTGTGTAAAGTAAAATTTTGTTTTATTATACTACGTCTTCTCACCGAATTACCCGTATATCGACCCTGAGATCAATTTAAGAGCAATCATGCAATAATTTAATGACTTTCATTAAATTAAATAAACAATTTTAATAAAAGCAACAACCTCTTTAAAGGTAAAAGGTTATAAATTGTCACCCAATAACTTGGGACAAAAAAGAAATAAATTAAAGAATTCTGATTTATTGAATATCATTATTTTAATTTAATCAGTGGATTAAATTAAAATAAATAAAATAAATAATGTAACAAAAGGCACAACGTTACAGAATGGCGCGCACAACGTGAGACGACGTAGTATAATTAGTAAATTTTAATCTATTTAAAAAATATTTAAAGTTGAATAAGAGAATAGTTGAAAGTGTTATAGGCTAGGTGATATGATAAGAAGAATGAATTAAAAATATTTAATATAGGCCTATCTGATTTAAACTCAAAATTTAAGAAAAAGAAATATAATAACTTTATACTTTGTACTTGATTAAAATTTGCAAAATAATGGCTAATGTTGATGGAATCCAAAACTCGGAGTTTGACTCCGAGGACTCTGATACCTCCCTGAGTGTTATTAGGGAAATGAATTCAAATAAAAACAAATGTAATGAAGCCATGTTAGAATTAAATAGGGAAGACACACTGTCCAATATAATGGACATGTTAGCAAAAATAAATGAAAGTATGAACACTAAATATGACAACTTAGAGACAAAACTTAATAACATAAATACAAATGTAGAAACTAAACTCAATCAAATTAATACTGATATGGTAGAGATGAATAGGGAAAACAATATAAAATTAGATGAGCTTAGGAGAGATATAAATGAAAGAATAGATAAGTTTGAAGATAAACTTATAAACAATAAAATAAATGAAATAAATGAAGTTGAAAATAAAGTTAGTGAGATAAAGGAGGTTAATGTTGTGAATGAAGTAGAGAACAAAGATAGGCAAGAACCTATCAAAATAAATAATGATAAGGACAGCTTATTGTCCAATAAAATAGAGTTGCTGTTAGGAGTAAATAATGACATAAATACCAAACTGGAGCAGATTGAGGTTAAGCTAGGAGGAACAGGTAGTAAGATGAAAGAGATGAATAATAATAAGATGAACTTAAATGAGGAGGAAACTAATGTGAGGTTAGATTTGCTGGTAAACATAACCAATAAAATAAACTCTAAACTTGATGAAATAAATGTAAGGTTAGATGAAAAAAGCGTTGATATAAAAGAAGTAAATAATGATGTAGTAGGTCTGGACAATGAATCTAATATGAAAGCTAATGAGCACATAAAAGAAGTTGATGATAGGATAGGGAGTAATAAAGACAACTTTGTCAATAAAACCAAGAAAGTAAATGTAGACTTTGATGAGTACAGGTTAGAGGGATACTTAAAAGCAAATGCAATACCAAGTGAGATAGGCTATGAATTAAATAGTAAAATCAGTAGGCCTAAAATAAATGATGAAAGAGAAAACCAGATAGGGTATCTAAACTCAGTGTTAGATAGCAAAATAGGACAAATAAATAAAACCCTAGCACTTAGTAACTTTAATTTTGAAAGTGTAATAGATGACTTAAAATGTCAAGAAAATAAAAAACTAAAAACAATCAGTAATAGGTTAGAAGAATTGAATGAGTTCTTCAAATTTGAGATGGAGATCATAAATAAATATTGGGGCCTAAACAAACAAAAGGAAGTTGAAAATAATATAATGGGGGGTGAAAACTTTGATGTAGACATGGAGGACATTGTAAACTATGTGATGAGATACTATAATATCTCATGCTTCTCAAACTTTAAGTATAAAAAGAAAAAAGTTAAACCAGTGTTCTCGGATAATCTCATAGACATTGCAAACTAAACTATAAACTTAGCTATTCACTAAAAAATACTTAGAAATAATAATAAATAAACAGCAATTGAAACAATATAACCTTAATGATAGGGGGGTCGTATAAAAATAAATGAAGAAAATGTAGGGTAATTATATAAATGAAAAAATACTTAAAGAAGTCATTTAACAATAAACAAATAATAGGCCTATTTGAAGAAATATTGCCAGTAAGGTGAATTTGTGATTGAATAGGAGATTTAAAGATAACATTGAAATAATATGACATTCATGTTAAACTAAGATGATAAATAAATATTGTTAATGGTAAGAATGACTGGTAAAAGAAAAGTACCTACAAATGTCACAATAATAAATATATGGTAGGCCTAATTAAAAAATTTGTGAAAAAGAATAATAACCAGAGAGTAGTTAAAGAATATGAAAAATATTAAATGATTTAAATGAAACTTTGATAATAATATGTGTTAAATGAATATAACACTAATAATAAAATGATTTTTAGGTGAGAATAAGATAGTTTGAGGAGATGTTTTATAGTAGCTTGTTTCATAACCCATGAATGTTTATATTGAATATTTTGAAACGATAACATGATAAATGTGTAAAACTAGAAAGAGGTAGGAAAATTTGCTAAAATATAATGTTGCTATAACCCATGTATACATAAATAAAACATGAACCAAATAATAATGCAATGACTAGGTTCACATAAAATGAAATAGGTGAGATAGGCCTATCTTGTAAAACTTTGTAGGATAACTGTTTAATACTAAACAATGTTCTGATAACTTGTCAATGTTTATGCTAAAAATGATTCAAATAATAATATGATATGACTCAAAGAGATGTTAAATCATGATGAAGTAAATAAAGTATAATGTAATACTTTGCTTTTGTGAATCTTGTGTGTTGACATTGAATACAATCCAAATACACACATTGTGTATACTCTGTTAAAATAATGAAAGGAGAATTTCTGTACAATGCTGTGTTATTGTAATTTGTCTGTACTTACATTGATATGACCTAATGAATATAACAATAATGATTCAAGGATGTGTTTAATTAATATGATTGAAGGAGATTTTTGAAAAGTATTTCATTTTATTGTAATAATTTGCTTGTGGTTATATTGAAAATAATCAAATGAATGAAATCCTGATATTGAATATGATGAGATGATGCCTATGTTTGACTAAGATATAAAGGAGATTCTTTATAATATTTTTTTAATGCAACTTGTGTATGTTGATGTTGAAATAACTCAAGTATGTACATTGTATATGCTATTATAGATGTTTATGATGTTTAATCATCATAAGAATTTTATGAAAGGAAAATAGCCAGTGGTTAATAGCAGTATGATTCGAACATAATTACAACTAGTCACTTTCCAAATTCTAAATTATTCAACGCCAAGTACTCTGTTAACCACACAATGGCACAAGATATCAGTTTCAGGTGTTGGTTAACCTTGACAATAGCGTCTAAAAACTAAAAGCTTACAGTGATCTGTAGCATGGCAAACCCATTTACCTAAGTCATGTTATAGACACCAATAGATTAATAATTTTGAAACATAATATTATAAAAGTAGATTGAGACCTTGTAGATGTGATGATAATTTTGTGTAAACTTTTATGTGTCAATGATGCAAGAATAATAATAGAAATAATAACTTGATATGAATGAAAAATAATAGTAAATATGATTCATTATTAAAATATCAATAATGAACAACCAATAATGAGTTATTTGAAAAATTTCAAACTTAATAATGATAACTAACATTGCATATATCAATTTGAAATATATCAAAGCAATATTAGTAAATGTATGAATAATTAAAGTTTTGTATACAAGTAATATGTGTGTATATACAAGTAATAATCGACAATATGAAAAATGATTGAACATGAGTATGTTTAAATGTTTGTAAATAATTTTTTACTTCAATTAATCGCTGATGCAATTAAAAACAGGCTATTTCTATAATTAACAGCCTGTGAGTGACTTGAGTTATATGTATTATTTAATACAAAAGGTAACCAAAGTGAAATGACAATCAGGTAACATGATTGTGAACTAGAACCAGTGACAATTAGAACATTTTGTGAAACATGGACACGAATGGACATGAGTACCAGTGGTGTAGCAGAGGGGAGTCGGAGGACAACGGCGTACCATGCAGAGACCCATGACGCGGTGAAGCTATCAGTCCAGGAACGCACCAGGTGGTGATGACTCATCCTATTGACACGGCTCTACAACACTCCCATACACTCCAGGACTACTGCACATGTTCGAGTACAATAACTTGTATATCAACCAGTTGGTGACATAAGACAATCTTTGTTCTGCTGTTTATAGTCTCTCGAGACCCATATACTTGTGAATCAGATATTCGCAGAATTTAATTGTAGTGTTCAAACATTTGAAATTTAAAATAAACATGAGTACCAACCAGTGTAAAACTTTTCACGCGGACCGTTTCCAGTTTTATAAAAGTGAGTGAATGTTTTTAAGCTCTTGTCAAAATAAGCAATAACTTCTGAAGAAAACCAATACTCTACAAGAACACTTACAATGTTCCAGAACCCTGGCCCATACTTGAACACTATGGTGTTGTAAATGAACTATCCCAAAGTACGTGCAGTGACATCAGACCCACTGACGCAGCTACAATTTGGCAATATGTTTCAAACTAATAAATAAAAAAACAAAATGTTATGCAAATATGTATGAAATAAATAATAGCAATAAATAAATAACATATAACAAATAAATAACAAAACCAAAGTATAAATAATTTATAAATGATGAGTTTTTAATAATGAAAAAATGACAATGGTGTTTATTGATAAATTTTTTATATTATTCAATAATATGTGAGATATAAATATTAATTCAAATAATAATTTTATTACTGAAAAGAATTACAATAATTTTTATAATAAATTATAAAGTAACAAATAATAATAATAACTTGCATCAATGACAAAGAATTATGTAATGCATCTGTTGATTAGTAAACAATGTATAATACAAACTATTCTTGTATTAAAATAGGATTTGATAACTTATTGTTGTTAATCAATACTTGTATATAATTTGATGATATGTGTACTATGTATTTCTGATAAAGGTATCGTTTTGTTTGATAACTTTGATTAAGGACTGATGAATTTCATTCCAAATAAATAATAAGTATAATCTGATGACTTATTATGTAAATAAGTTGGTAATTAATGATGTACAACTTTAAGAATTAATCATTTGTTGAATGATAAATAATATGTAAAAAGTTTTAAGGGATCTTTGATTTATTGATCAAGGATAAATGTTAAGATTTAACTAGGGATTGATGATATGTATGATAATATAATGACTTATTGATGATTGAAAATGTATTTGGAAAATTGTTTGTGATTAATAGCTGACTTGATAATGTAAAGATTTGTTTTAGAGGTAATGATTTATTTGAGAATGTTGTGGATTGTGTAGTGATTAATTATTTATTTAAAAAATTAAAGAAGGATAAAAGATTGAAAAAGATATAGGAATTTAAAGACGGATTAAGAATTGATAACGGATACTTGTATTTAAAGAAGGTTTAATGGGATGAGATAGGATACAGAAATTAAAAAAGGGCAATGGATTGAAATTAGGTTACTGTATTAAAAGAAGAGTTTAAGGAGTGATAACGGATACTTGTATTTAAAGACGGACAAAGGGGTGAAATAGGATATCAGTAATTAAAGATGGTTAATGGAATGAAACAGGATTTTAGCAATGAAAGAAGGGTTAATGGAATGAAAAAAGATAAAGGAACTTAAAAATGGGAAATGGATTGATAACAGGTTACAGAATTAAAAGAAGGGTTTAAAGGGGTGATAACGGGATTAAGTATCTAAAAGATGGTTTAATGGTTTGATAATAGATATTGGCACTTAAAGACGGATTAAAGGATTGATGTTGAAGTTAAGAATTTAAAAATGGTCAAAGGAGTTGAGAATATATTTGAAATATATGACAGGATATTGAAAAATGATTGACAAATTAATATAGGATATTGATGAAATACTTAAAATAAATAAATGATGATTCATTTATAAATTAATGAACTATATAACATGTTACTGTAATGAATAGTCATGTGATTTTAATGATGATGTGAAATATAATAACTGGAAGTAAGTTGATAATTAATTAATTTTGAAGTGTAACCTAGTAATTGATGACTTATATTTTGTTGATTTTGATATATGACTTGTGTATTTTGATGAGTGATTTCATATTGTGGAATGAGTCATTGATTTCAAATAAGAACTTGTATAATTTCTGATGATGTATTGATCTTAGATTTATAATTTTTGAATTTGTACTGGTAAATGAAATAATTTGCCGATGGAAACTAATCATTTACTAACTAAGAGGACATCATAGTTTAATGATTAATTAATTTTGATAAATACTTGTACATAACTTAAGGATGTATTAATTGTTGTTGTATGAATTTCAGTATGTAATGTATAACTTTGTTTGATAATTTTTAATCCAAGACTGATGGATTTTTGATTAACAACTTGTAATAATTAAAAATATATAAATTTTTATGAACAATTATGTACAATGAAATGAGTTGTTAAACTTTTGATTTATAAATTATAGAATTGTTAGTTAACAATTTTGATTTATTGGATTACTGTTTGATAAATGTAACTTTTGAACTATTGATTTTTATTGATGACTGTGAAGGATGTAATGAATTTTTTGAATTTCTAAATCACAGGTAACTAATTTGTAATTGATAATTTTATGATTTACTGAATTGTAATTGATTGATTTGTATTAATGATTTAATGGACTCATTTTGATAAACATGGATTCTTAAATGTTGATAAGGAGATAATGATGTAGTGCCATGGAATATGTAATCTGATATTGAATTATAGAATAGTTAATAGACTTAATTTACTAAATATAATAAATATTGTAAAAGGAAACTTATCTGAGAAACAAACGACAATTTGGCGAATCGTGTTTAAGATCAAGATTTTTTGACTCGCGTTACTCACACATCGCAAAAAATCGGGGGGTACTGTAACGGGTCCACCAAATTGATAGGCAAATTAATTAATAAATAATAAATTACTATATAAAAGAAAAGAAATATATTTAATTAAAATAAATGGAGGAGTTTTAAATCATATTAGAGAATTGTCGTGTGGAAAATAACTGTGGGACAGACGAGAGGCTCCAGCAATAAATCACTGTAAACAAACCCTTTGTTCAAAGCAGGATGGGTGGGCCGGTTCCGAGAATTGCAATCGTAAACATGTAAGCATATTTGAGGGACAAGCTACATCACGTCGGTTGGTTATTTTCCATTAAATCCCCTCCAGGTCACAAGTGTGATGCGCAGTAGAATTACACGGATGACGAGTTACGAAACGAACCAATCAGAACGGAATATATAGTTCCAAATTTGCCCGTAGGCCGCAGCAGCTGTCAAAACCGCTACATCGTGACATACCCAGAAGGGTCATAGTCGCGTACCCAAAAGAAAAAAGGCGGGAATCCGACTTCAACGGTTGAAGAACGTTCCTCGCCCCAGTTTGCAAATAGTTGGAGATCGACGAGGATCGTCTTCCACAGACATCACCGGCATCGGGCTATGTTTCCGGGAAAATGTGGTAAAAACACTTGTGCGTTTTAAATGTACTAACTAAAAGTTGTGGCTATGAATTAAAGATGATATCATTTTGAATTTCCGTTTCGTTGAGTATACGATAGGACACGAGATGGACTTCATCATCATCCATAGTGATTACTCAGATAAGTTGTTAGAATAAATTATTGATTAGAAAAAAGTTAACAATGATTTTGTAAATCAAACTTAAATGACTCATTTGACTTAAAAGAAAATATCTAGTTTTAGATAATATAATTTTCAATCCTATTTTATTGTATTGCAAATACCAATTGAGTAACGTAATGATTTTAAATAATGTAGAATAAATTAAATTGTGTAAAGTAAAATTTTGTTTTATTATACTACGTCTTCTCACCGAATTACCCGTATATCGACCCTGAGATCAATTTAAGAGCAATCATGCAATAATTTAATGACTTTCATTAAATTAAATAAACAATTTTAATAAAAGCAACAACCTCTTTAAAGGTAAAAGGTTATAAATTGTCACCCAATAACTTGGGACAAAAAAGAAATAAATTAAAGAATTCTGATTTATTGAATATCATTATTTTAATTTAATCAGTGGATTAAATTAAAATAAATAAAATAAATAATGTAACAAAAGGCACAACGTTACACTGACATACCTATTTAAAGCGTTGACATAATCGTGGGCAGGTTCCAAATATCAAACCGATCGAATGTTTACGAATAAGTCCACATCAGCATGGCCATGTCCAAAAACCTCAAGCTGATGTGGACGTGCTCATAAGCAAGTCCGCGTGTTTAAAACCCCTTTAGTCATTATTACTACATTTAATATAACATATACTAATTTACATTATTGTAGATACAACATGTTTAAATGAGAAAGTAAGAGTTATTTTGGTAACCATCTTTAACGTTTAAGAAAGGACGGGTATGACATTGCATTTATATAGCTAGGCGTAAAGCGTAACAGTAGTACCTGATGAACTGATAATAGTTAAAAAATTTGGGCGAAAAAAAATCTAGGCCAAAAGTGAACATACCTAAACTGAATATTGTTTTCAAGAAAGCAAAACTTCATAAGTAAACTTATCATGTTATGTCATCTTTGTGGTTAAAAGAATATTATTTATTAGCGTTCGTATACGCTTTTTAAGTTAATATAGGGTGTTCATTTGAAAACTTCCTACATTTGTTGCTTCAAAACCGAACAACTTAGAAAAGTTCTGTTTCAAGGGATCTTCATTAATCATTAGGGAAACCAAAAGCAAAATATTTTCAAAAAAGGGGTGATAATTCTAACAACTCCTCTACTGACCCCAACTCAAAATTATCAAATTGCAGTACATACTTTATAATACATCTAATGAAAGAACATAAAAATTTAGCCTTTTGGTGAAACACATTTTGAAATCACACCAACCATTTCGGTGCTGTGTACTAAAAAAAAACCCAATTTTTAGGCGTTTACAAAAAACCCTTTTCAACATGCCTTGAAGATAACTTTTAAAGTTAAAGCTTTGTCAAAGTAATAAAACCTGCCCAATTAGATAATGTTGGTGAAGTTAGAATCAATTTAGTCACAATAAATATAAAAACCTTACGCATATTATTACTGATTTGTTTTCTTAATTTAGCTAAAATGTTCAAATAGTTCAATACGGTGTGTGACCACTCTTTGGAAATACCTATAAATTCTGAGTGATTTGGAATACATATTTTTAAAATCAGTGCACAGGCTGTAAAGTTATGACCCATACATAAACACCACTGTACATGTATGGGTGGGTTATTCGAAATTTATGTTATGAATGTCCGCACACAGCCAAATGCTGAAAATGCTGAAACAATAGCAATGATGGAGATAAGCCGTCTTATTTCCTTAGTGAAACGCCCACACATGAAGTTGCACAGCCACAGATTGATGTGGATTAGTTTGATATTAACTGTTAGTCATTATTTTTTAATTTTTGTTGGAAAAATAAATGTTAACGGTTTATTTGATTTTATTTAAAATAAAGTATCTTACAGTTTTCATTAATAAACAATCCTTTGGTCACAGTAATAAATTAATAGGATATAATTTGAATAGTATGGCCATAAATCAGCTGGTCACAGTAGCACTTCTTCTGCACTGAAATTCATTTATTTATCGGTAAAGTTATGATTGAAATAGTACTTTTTAAGGTATTCTCTTTTTTCTATCTTTTATGTTACAATATCTGCTCAAATTGGTTCCCACTATTATTGATACAGTGGTACAGACTGTTTTCGAACTCTTGCCTAACAATTTTGAATGTTTCCCTTATTAAGATTCTTTATTTTAAGACCTCAATAACAACTGGAGGTGTTTTGAAAACGATAGATTTCAAATGGCCTCACAAAAAGAAGTCTAATGGACTTAAGTCTGGTAATCTTGCAGGCTATTCAATTGTTCCTCTTCTACTGATCTACCGGCCGGGATAATGGTCATTTAACTATTGACGCACACGAAGATCATAAAGAGGAGGGGCTCCAGCTTGCTGGGATCGAAGAATGTTTTCATCTAAATTTAACTGTCCGATCTCATTTTCCTGATTTTGAATTGTTTCTATTGTAAAAGGGTAAATTGCATTTTCAAGCAAATCTAGATATGACTCTCCATGTTTATTATTCTGCCAATAAACAAGGGTCTACAATAGTGTCACCCAAAATCCCTGCCCAAACATATCTTTACTGGTCATTAATATTTAGCCTTGTGTTAATCATTCTACAAAGAAGTAAGGGTTTTTCAGACCAATAACAGCAATTATGTTTGTTCACAATACTATTTAGTTGGAATGTACATTCGTCACTGAAACAAATATTTTTCAAAATATTAATATTCCTATTGACTCATATCTTCATATAACTGTATCCTTCTATCAAAGTTTATCTTCGTTAAGTGTGCGACAAATTTGCATTTTACAAGGGAAAAATTTATTAATTTTAATGGCTTTGTTTATGGAACCAGGAGATAGGTCAGTTTCAGCAGCGACGTGATGTATCGAATTACTAGGATTTTCTAAAAACTTGCTACAACTTCAACTTAAGCCAATTCTTCTAAAACTCTATTTCCATATCTTGTTTTGTAATCACTTTGTAAAATTTGCAAAGTTTTAATTATTAGGTTTTGAAAAGAAAGTATAAAGAAACCTTTAAAAAGGAATTAAAAAAGTACTAATTCAACCATAACTTTACAAGCTATGCAACGAGTTCAAAACCAAATTTGTTATACCAAAATACTCAGCATTTGTAGGACTTTCCAAAAGGTGTTCACAGACCATATCGTCCTATTTGAAAATTTTTGCTAAATTAAGAAAACAAATCCGTAAAAAATAAGCGTAGTTTATATATTGTTATGGCTAATTTGATTTTAAATTCACCAATATTATCTAATTAAGCCAGGTTTATTACTTTGATCAAGCCTTTACGTTAAAATTTATCTTAAAGGAGTGTTGAAAAAGGGTTTTTTGAAAACACCTAAAATTGTGTTTTTTTTTTACACAGCAACAGAACGGTTGGTGTGATTTCAAAATGTTGTTCATCAAAAGGCTGAATTGTTAATGGTATTTCATTAGAGGTATTACAAAGTATGGGTTACAATTTGAAAAATTTGAGTTGGGGTCAGTGGGGGTGGGGTTAGAATACCCCCCTTTTTTTAATATTTTGCTTTAGGTTCCCCTAATTATTAATAAAGAACCCTTAAAATAGAACGTTTTTCAGTTGTTCGGTTTTGAAGCAACAAGTGTGGGAATTTTTCAAATGAACACTATGTACATAGTATTGGCACCTTACAAAACTTAATTAGTAAGAAGCTATCGAAGATGTAAGAAATGGGCATGGTCATGCTGTACCAACTCATGAATATGTTAATATTAGTTTAGTAACATGTTTCTAGTTGAAGTTTTATAACATACTTATCGAATTATGACAAGTTATACTTTTAAACATTTTGACTTATCAGGTTTGATCCACCTTTACTGTGTTTTTATTAATAGGTATTTTACATATCAGGTTTTGTCATCTTTTAGATCTCAATGTGACAAATATATCTTTAGTTATTATTTGTCTAAATATTGTTATTATTCAATTCATATCTTTACTTAACAGGCTTCTAACCACAGTAAAGAAGTGTTGGCTGTCAAATAAATATAGTTTAATTCTGCATCTGGAGGGTTAATAATTCTCCTCCTATGGAAAGAGTTGAGCTTTACAAAGTTAAACTTTCACAGAGTAGCAATGTTTTACAAGTTATACAGTCAAACAATGCGAGAAGAAAGTTCCAAGTTGCCAAGAGCAGCAGATCGGAGTTTTCCAGTAAGATGCAAATTTACTAATTGCTAGATTCTGGAACTTCCATTGTTTGATATGAAGTTGTGATCCCTACTTAAAGTTAGTATTTAGATAGCATTTCACCTCAAATTAATATATTTAGTTGTCATACATATAAGCTATACAATTTTTCATAATTATTTATAAGAACTGTGAAGTATTGGTTTGAGAAGGAATAAAAACTTTAGTAAATACATTTTTTTATCGTGACTGGTATTTATGGAAAATCTCTGTCTGTATGATTTACCCAATTCAGTTAATTTTTATTATTTTTTTTTTAACGAATGCCACATATAAATTAGAGTGTTACGTTGATTATTCAAAGTAGTAGCTGTCTAAAAGTCACTACTTTAATCATAACCTTGAGTAAGTCGGTCTGGCCACGTAACTGGCCTAGACTCTTCTCCTAATTGGCCATTTGATCAACCATTGAGCAGTTTTTCAAGAAAAATTACTTCAATCAAATTGTGTTTTGGTATGTATGGGCTTTTTAGATAACTATCAAACCTTGAAAATTTTATGACGATTTGGTAAATCAGGCATTTATGTTTTGAGTAATCGTCATTAATTCATGGAAAACTCGTTTTGACCAAAGAAAATTTACTGTTTTACAAATATTTTTTTAATGTTTCTGTTACTGAGGGAGCATAATGTTTTCGACATTGCCCTTATATTTTTCATTTTTTTAAGCTGCACACAAATTTTAAAATCGTCTACATCAATAATTTCTCGTAATATCACGAAACACTTCTGTCGTATTGAATCTATTCATGGGCAATAATTAAATAAAAAACTAACCTTAAAATATGAATTTACACATATTTTCAATCATCCATTTTCATATTCATGTCTAGAAACAAATTTTTGGGAAAAACTTCGAGAAGAACTATTATTAAAAACAAAGACCATAAAACAAGAGTATTCCAATTTTTCGGTAAAATACTAGATTTTCATGACTCAATTATAACCTATGCTACAGCTTTCAGCTGACGTTTTAACACTATTCTAAACATTTTTTTAAGCCTCCTAGATAGTACATTTATTTAACCATGACTTAAAAAAAAGCACTTCATAACTTGCTGACATGGCTATTATTATTAAATATCCACCATTATAATGACACAGGATAACCAAGGACCTGTGTGGCTCTAAACATGCAATTGGATCTACGGTCTGACCAATAACTAAGACTATTGGATTTCAGTTTTCACGGTGGATTCGTTTCAATATCTTAGTCAATAACACAGCAGATATCTCTGAGTGATCAGAAAATCAATGCAACTCCAACTTTCCCCAATAAAATATATTGGGCTACTTCTCCAAAATCTCGAATTCCATGCATGGTCTTAAACTACTATCTATTGTCTAAATAGTAAGTAAATATATATGTAGGGTGTTTTTACACTCTAACCTAACTCTATGTGGCATGTAGTATTATTTTGGTTGTGATAATGACTGATGATATTAACAATTACCGCGCGAACTTAACAATGCTTGAAAAGATTATTTTTTTATTTTGGTTACAAAAGTAATCGTATTTTAAAAGGAGATATAATTTTATATTTAAAACAGATTAAATTATACTTAATAATGGTACTACATTACTTATGAGTAAATTCTACATTTTGTTTCAGAAAACATATTTCATACTATTTATTCGAAATATGTACATGATAGAAGTCCCTTAAGAGCTAAAAACTTCACTCCAGCAGACTCCAATAAAACGAAGGGTTGTCGTAATACCTGAAGTAGTGCTGTGTCGGCATCAGCTCTTAGCATTACATTTATCTTCCTTCAGAAGTACGGTAGTTTGTTCTATGTTGTCTCAAGCCCTGTTTACTACTTCGATGCCGAGATTTATCTCAGGTCTTTTCAATTTATTTTCTTGCTCTTCTCATCTTTCTAATCTCAAATGCAAACCTATAGAGATTATTATTACGCTATCTAGTTATTTACTGAGGTATCATCTATCTCACCCCTGTTTCCAGTTTTTCTCCAGTCTTAATTTAAATTTGGACATTACTTAATTATCTCTCCTCTACGTCTAACAGAACAAACCAACTTTGACAGATTTACGTACTGGAAGGAAAATCGTCTTTAGTCCTGAATTATCTGTTTCGATTCAAAGAATTAAAAATACACATTTTTAATAAGAGGGACATTTCCAAACGGGAATATTTGTATATTCATTATATATAATTCATTATATATAATATAATATATAATTCATTACTTTTAAATTATAATTTTTAGTTAATATATTACTCTGCAACGTGTACATTATATCAAAATATCATAGAAATGCTGAAAAATATAAATATACACGTACGTCAATGTTAATGAACGTGTATGAGTGGGTAAGTCTAGACGTCAATGTACGTGTACAGATGGGCGGGTTGATCACGATCATTATACGTATATAGGTGGGTGGGTATCAACCCACATATTAGTGTTCTATATTTTATTTATACGGTAAATATTTGCATATACATTTAAAAACTTTGTTAAACAAGACTAAAATATTGTTGATTGTGTAAAATATATATTTCAAGATATGATTTATTTCTTCAAATTATACATTTAAGTTGTTATTATTATAACCACATAATATACTAGTATTTACTCTTGAAATGTTAGATTCTTTACCATTTTGATGGCAAACAATATCTCAAACAAGCAATATCAGATTTTCAACAGATATTCCACCTTTTGTTTGTGTAGTTTTACAAATAAATGAGCACGTGAATATTTTATTTTATTGGTCATAGAAATGGCTCGGAAAAAGGCCTATTACTCGCTAATTTCAACAAAATAAAAATTATAGATCTTGTTCAAAACTACGTCACCTGGTGCATATTTGTTGCAGGTTGTTAAGTGGAAGGCAACTGAGTATATTTAGGCGGAGTGTTTCCGGCCTCTTTAATATCAAACACATGGTCCAGCCATGATATCACCCTTGAGCCAATATGGACTGTTTTAGGAGTTATAGTTTTAAATGTTTCATTATTTATTTTTCTCTATTCTGACTGCAAAAACTGTTTTCTAAATATATTGCAAAAGCTGCATATAATGATCCAATATTTATAGAAATATATTGAAGGTTTTGTCGATTGGACAATATAAAACTTCTGTCAAATTTAACAATAGTTTTGTTTACTTGTTCATTATATAATTGGATCCTGATAGTATATTTCTGATTATTGTAAATACACTATAAGAATATAGTATTGTCTATAACAAATAGATTTCTTTTTTCCATAATTGTTAGCAATAATAAAATAACTTCAATAAAGGTGTTCAGGTAATAAATTCAGGTAGTTCCCAACTAGTTGGCTAGTTGGACGTAAATCATTGTCAACAACTGTAGTGTACATGAAAAAAATCTATCGGTAATGGAACGAAATAATAAACATGTATTACAGCCACTTCAATTTATGTTGAATTTTCTTTAGTTTTTCTGCACTTCATATATGTAAGAATTGTATTAAAATGAGGAAATTGTATTTACTCAAAAGTAGTTAATCCAATATTTACCCAAATAAATAAAATAATTAAAAGAATAAATAGAAACTCAAATGCGTACTAATAAGTTTAAATATAAGGTTTACTTATCAAGTGTCGTAATGTGGT
>JAQJVL010004581.1:0-43423 GCA_035578905.1 Stictocephala bisonia
AAGGAACCAGTTCTTGTTCACAAACATATTTGTTCTGTTTCTGGGTCGAAAGGAGCAGTGGAAAAGAGTAATCAGAAAGTCAAGCTGGCCAACTGAAAAATATATATATATATATATATTATATATATATATAAGTGTTCGGGATAACATGTTCAACTATAAAAACATTGCCTTGTTACAATAGATTGTTTTAATTTTGTACAAAACTTGTAATATTTTGTTACCTTTGTTTAGCATTAACAGCTGTGTTGATTTTCATTAGCAGAGATTGTCAGCTGAGGTTAATAATTTTTGTTTCATGAGTGACTGATTGTTTGTGTAGTACGGGAGGAAAAATAACTAAAGCAAAACGTAGTATTTTGCCAATAAGTGATAATACAGTTGCTAATTGCGTGTATGACAAGAGTGATGAATCAGACCACATATATAGCGTAGTTGTTATGCATAAGGTAAAAACCCAAACTGAAGTGTCTTTTTAAAAAAGCCATTACTTTTTTAATTTAAAAGAATGTATTGTGAAATTTGAATTTCTTTGAAGATAACTAAATGGCCTTTTTAATGGTGTTATTAGATCTGGTCAATGAAATTGTAGTGTCATCCACAACACAAAAAACTAAAAATTTTTTTAAAAATGTTTTTTGTAAATACTGTATATATAAAAACAAAGTTATCTATTTTTAAGTCCTCTTTTATTTTATAATACAGGAAATCTCTTCAGGAAACTAATAAATGCAAACTAATTAATTTGCTACATTAATAGATTTGTTAAATACATTTTTTAGTAAAATATGACAAAATGGACTAAAAGAGCTTGGGATTTTCAGGTATATCACATAGAAAACATCTGAGATTTTTGGGATAACTTTAAAAAAATTTCTGGGATGGAAAGGGTTAACTGTATATTTAAAAAGAAGCTTAATGGAATTTTAAATCTTTTCTTATGTGCATACTATGCGATCATAGATGTTTACATAGTACTTCAGTTTATTTAGATTTATTTTATTAAAATAGTCATAACATAATCTTTATGACCTTTATGACATGCATACTGTATGTTAACACTACAGTGGTTGCGCGGGGTATTTGTTACCCCAGGAGTCATTATTTGTGTTGCCTTGACAGTTGGCACACTCTTGACCTTGAGCACTTCAGTACCTTCTTTTTGACTATCTGAGACGCTGTTAGTGCAGTTTCGACCTTCTTGCCTATTTCGTTCATTACGAGCATTTGAAAAACTGTCTGTCGTACTTGGGGTAAGTTATTACTCCATGCGACCAACCGTGTCAGTGTTTTTGCAAACAACATATTTTACCTAGGTATAGTATTTTGTGTATATAGTTGTAAATAGTAAATACAGTAGAACTTGGATAATTAGAACTTCTTTAATTCGAAATTGCCTTTAATTCGAAGTTTTGGGTTGGTCCCTTGAACATTGTAATATTACCAATGTAAAATAATCATGGATAATTCGAAGTTAAATCTCTTTAATTCGAAGTTTTTACATCAATGGTAAAAGTGAAACATTGACTAATGTACTGTAAACAAGGTTCCGTTTGAGGTTTGCATTGTTTGGTCAGTGTGTCGGCAGGCAATCACCTTCTGGGAATTCCTAAGCCGTTTCTTCCCCTCCCCTCGGCGTGCCCCGCTATTATGTTGCGATCGTTAAACCTTCATTATTTTAATTTTTACATACTGTATGCCTCTATAGTTATGTTAATAGTGATAGTTAATAGTGTTAAAGTGAACTTTAAATGAATACTTTAAATTTTATATTAAAAAAGTAATTTGTGGGTATTATTTTAAGCCTTTTAGGATCATGAAAGTTACATAAAAAATACAACTTGGTTAATTTGAAGTATTGGATAATTCGAATTTTCGCATTGGTCCCTTCAGGTTCGAATTATCCAAGTTCTACTGTACAATGAGAGGCAACATGAGAGAAGTTCCCTCAAATTTTTAGCTGATTTATTTATTTATTTTATTTTATTTCATGCAACAATACAGGCATAGACCCAATTACATAGAAGCAAAACATTTCAACATTTTGAAGAACTGTTAACTGATAAAGAAAGAGAAGGATACATTAACTTGTTTGGATATCACGAGAAGGCAGAATTGGTTTTATACGTCCATAAACCAAGTAAGGCTGTAATCACTCTATCAACTATGCACTGGGATGGTGAAACAGACTTAAGCACCAACGAAAAAGAAAATCGGTAATAATAACAGCTTATAACGAAATCAAGTTTGGAGTGGATATATTAGATAAAATGTGTCACCAGTATAACAACAGTAGAAACTCCTGGAGATGACCCTTGACTATATTTTTTCATCTTAATAATGTTGGTGGTGCAAACATATTTATAGGGCTATAATCACAATAAATTATGAAAATGTTGCCAGAAGAGAATATTTGTCAACATTGGCCATAGAGTTGATGAAACCTGCTGTTCATTGTCGAATGAGCCCTGAAAATATTCTTAAGCAGATATAAACTTTGTTTAGACATTGAGGAACAAGAACAGCCAACAAAACAACAGAGAGGGAATCCAAGTGGAAGTCGTCTTATTTGCCCTAGAGCGGCCGAAAAAAGAGGGAAAAAAACACAGAAAAACCTGTGATAAATGCCACAACCGAGTTTGCCACAATTATCTAAAGAGTATTTGTGAAAAATGTTATAAGATACTCTGAAGAGACCTTAAAAAATGTTATCAAAATAATACAAAATTTGTTGCTAATTGGCTTTTGTCTAAGTTATGAATTTGTAATCCTGTTATTGATAATTGTGTCAATAGTCAATAATTCTTTATTCATACATACATTACATATAGTACATGAATAACGTCAATGCAGCTAACAAAAATTTATCACTGTTCTTAGCCTTAACTATTCTAAAACGTATTATATGCGTTTCTATTTCACCCTCTATATACACAGACAACAGATTAGCAGTTTAACTTATAAGTATCTGTTCTGGTGAAGAACTCCTGAATCGAGTACAATGACCAGTCAATTATTAATGATTTTAACTTTTTATTAAATATATTAGATCCTTTTCTTTTTGAATATGTTTTGGTAGATACTGTTAAGATGTGTACTCTGATAAAAAACTTGTATTCAAACATTTTGAATTTATTATTTATCAAACCTGATATCATTGAAATATTTGTTGAATACAATATAATAAGTATAGATGATGTAAATAATTAATAGTTCACTTAAATTTATGTAAAAGAGCATTTTTAAAACATAAATTAAAAGGAAATTTAATGTGGGGTAAGAAATTACCCCAGGCGACCATCACGTCATGGTTAGGTGCGCGACCACTGGATTGTTAAGATGTGGGTTTTACTTATACTCTAATAATCCTTCACTAGAAGGCAACATTTTGTATATACTCTAAAGGAACCATCCAATAAGTATTCAAGAACCTAAAAAATACAGGCATAGGCCCTGTTGTAAAAAACTAACATTAAAAATAGAAAAAAAAAGTATCGAGTTTCTTTCATACTACTTATTAATGTATTCATGAGGATATATATACTAATTCCTGGCTTAGTGCCCTCTAACCTAACCTAAAATTTCCTACTACTTAGAATTTAAGTTTAATATGGCTAAAAACTCTTAGTAAACTTACAGTATTGAGGTTTTTCCATGACCACTCAGTACCATTGACCTGGTTTTGAAGCTTTTCAGTCATTACTCTCTCTGTGTCTTCGTAATCCAAATGTGTCAAGTAGACAAATGTTTCACGCATGTTTTTGTACAAGTTAATTGCATCTGTGTCCTTCATAAATTCTCTAACCACTTCTCCATTTTCATTTTCTACAACTAATACCTCCTCAGGTTTGGCCATGCGACAGATCATTATGTATCGAACCTGGAAAAATTAAGAAACTAGTTTATTAAAAAAATAAAATAATAAGTTAACCATTTTTTTAAATATAAAGCAAACACAAAAATTATAAGAAAATCGTAACAATATCTATAGCATATATTAATGTAAGTCACTACAAGATGAAAATAATGACCTAAAACAGAAGAACAACGCTCTCACATTAAAAGTCCAACAGACAACAGTCCAGGTTGAAACCCCACTGACACAGTGTGTGGAAAACATGCTGATAGATAAGAACTGGCAAATAGCTAAAAATAAAAGAAATGTTAAGCATAGAAACGTTAATAATAACAATGTACAAGGTGTCAGTATCTCAAACAAATTTGATGTACTATCAGATAACCATCAAAACCAAGAGCAAAAAACAGACAAGTTGGATAAACATGGAACAAGAAATATGAAAACTAATACTAGAAATAAAATAAAAGCAAATTGTATAACTGGAAGCTGTCCTGATGAAATACGTTTAAAAGCTGAACTTTATGCGGACAGTCAAGGGAGAGGACTTCCTGAAATTGTTGGTCTGTGCAGTAGGGGTAAGGTCTCTGTGGATGGGCTGGTGAAACCGGGTGCTGGTATCCAGCATGTCTACAGTCACGCAAGTAAGTCACAGCATCGGCCGATAGTTTTAATAGCTGGAACAAATGATATGTCCAAGAAATCTCCAGAAATAATCTACAAAAAATTGGAAAGCGAGCTACAGTCTCTTAGTGCCTCAAGACCCGTTTGTATTACAACCATCCCTCCTCGCTACGATGTCCAACCTAATGATGTGATACACTATGACATTGCTCTAATCAATAACTACATCCGAGAGCTTGTTTCTAGAATGAACAATGTCAATATTATTGACCTCGACATGTTTAACAGGCAGCATTTTTCACATCAAGGCATGCACTTGAACGTTAGAGGCAAAAAAAAGCTTGCCTTCAAGATTATTGACTTTGTTCAATGTTCTTATGATCAAAGGATACAGGAAGCAAATTATGCCATCCTGAAAGACAATGTTAACTTGTCTCATAATTCTAACCAACTGGCTATCAACAAAAACATTGATGTAATTGATAGAGATATGGCAGATGTCATTACTCTGGCGACTGCTGACTTGGTGTCTCAGGAGGGTACACATTCGCAGAACCTCTCATCCATCACTGCTGAACCACAACCAGTAAACGATCAACTGATGACCACAATGACACCTGTTGAATGTGATGCAGTTAAAGTGACCCCCGGCGTCCTCACATTTAGTGAGGCGCTAAAGCAGAGTAATTGTGTCAGTGCTGTGGTAAATCCAATAGATGTTAGCAGTAGTGAAGAAGTCTCCTTTTCCTTTAAAGAAGATTGTTCTGTTGATAATAGTGTTGTAAATAATAGGTTAATTGAGCATTTAAATTTTGTAGAAAATGACAGTCAGATAGTTTCTCAAACTAACAATGAATCAGATTTTTTAGACTTAAGGGGAAATTTAGTAAATGTAACCTAATCTCTCATAGATATAATTTAAATAGGATAACCCCTGTAAAAAGAAATAATTTGCAAATACTTGTTCTAAATATCCAGGGCCTTAGAAATAAAGTTTCAATCCTAGAAAGTTTTTTATGTGATCTAGGCGATGTTAAAATTATTTGTTTAACTGAACATTGGCTGTGTAGCAATGAAGTACTTTTTTCATTTCCAAATGGTTATCATTGTGCAGATTCAAATAGTAGGACTGAACACATTAGGGGGGGCTCACTAATATTGGTGCATAACTCACTCCAGACAAGGGCATGTGACATCAAACGCTTTTGTTCGGAGTTCCATTTTGAAGGGTCTGCAGTTTTTATTGACGAATTAAACATCATAGTTGTTTCTGTATATCACTCACCAGCAGGTGATCCAACAATTTTTTTAGAAAATTTGGACAACCTGCTGCTGTATTTTACCAATTGGATTCACTATACCATAGTGATAGGCGGAGATTTTAACTATAAATTTGACGTAACAACTAACAATAAACCGGCTAACGACCTCCAAAATCTTTTAAGGCAGTACAATTTTTACTATCTGAACAAAAGTCCCACAAGAGGAAAAAATTGCCTTGATAATGTCTTTATAAACAATAATAAAAGCTCTAGTGGTTTATTTTCTTGCAACATTTTGGAATTCCCCTACTCTGATCATGGCGGTATTTTGATTGACTTGGGAAAACTATCTCAATACTATATTCAAAATGACCAACTTACAACCGTTAATCAATTAAAAATGGTCTTACCAAAAAAATCATTAGACAATCTTAACATGGCATTAGCCTCATACGATTGGGATAAAATTATTGATCAATATGGACATTTTAACGCATCGGTCTTCTTCAAAAAAAATTTTTCCACTATCAACAATTTTGTAATACTTTTCCAAATTCCAAAAAGAATCAAACAAAACAACTTAAGCAAAACAAGAAATAATTTGTATAACCCAGACTTAGCCAAAATGAAGAATAATCTAATTAATCTTTATAATGTAGCAAAAACTGATTTTAAACTGAAACAAGAATTCACAAAACTTAAAAAAGACTACAGACAAGCCATAATCTCGGCTAAGTACACATACAACGAAAATTATATTAAAAGTAGAAAAAATAGATGCAGAGCAGCATGGGAAATTATTAACACTAATAACTCCATTCCCAACCACAAACAAAAACAAACCAGTATTAGTCCAGACTCCTTCAACCACTTTTTTATTGAATCCGTCTCAAAAATCAAAACTAACTTAGAAAACCCAGCTACCAAATCTCAAGAGTGGTTAGAAAGATCTAATATCAATCCAGCACTTGAAACCTTTGAGTGGGTAGCAATTACTTGTACTGACATTCAAAAAGCAGTTAAAAATCTTAATAATTCAGACAGCACTGACATATATGGTATGTCAAACAATTTTTTAAAGAAAATAGTCCCTCACATAATTTCTCCTCTTTTATTTTGTTTTAACCTCTGTCTAAGAGATAAGTTATTTTCCTGAAGAATTGAAAATATCGAGAGTTTGCCCAGTTTTCAAAAAAGGGCCCAAAAATGAGCCTGGCAGCTATCGACCGATCTCGATCATACCTGCTTTAGGTAAATTATTAGAGGCACTGGTACACAAACAAATCTGTAATTTTTTTGAATCAAATAATTTACTATATCCTATGCAGTTTGGCTTCAGAAAAAATAGATCTACTTTTCAAGCTTTGGATAACCTTGTGAGAGACATCTGTGGAGCATTTGAGACAAAAGCTTTTGCTCAGGCCACTCTGTGTGACCTTAGTAGGGCTTTCGACTGTGTCGATATGAATGACCTTATAACAAAGTTGACACACTACGGTCTTGGAAACAAGCCGATTTCATTTCTAAAATCTTATCTTTTAAATAGAAAGCAAAAAGTGTGCGTTGGTGAGAATTGGTCTCAAGAAGCATTGGTAAAGTTCGGTGTCCCTCAGGGATCCATACTAGGTCCATTATTATTTCTTATTTGTATTAATGACTTGGCATTTTCAGTCACAGCTACAACCATTATGTATGCTGATGATACAACATTTATTAATATTGGCAAAGACTTAAACAAATTGAATTGTATCACCCAAAATACCATCTCAGAAGCATCAAATTGGTTTAAGAGCAATGGTTTCTATTTAAATGAATCAAAAACTCAAAATATTCTATTTGGATTAAGATCTGTTGACCATGATACCTCTCACCTTAATTCAGAAAACAGTGTAAAATTCTTAGGATTTTGTATTGATAAACATTTAAATTGGGAGTCACATATCAATTATGTTTCCACTAGGTTGTCAAGAGTGATTTATCTCCTAAGGCGTCTCACCTTTTGTGTTCATGTAAATTATGTAAAAACTGCCTATTTTGCATTTTTTCAATCTGTTCTTAGATATGGGTTGGTTGTGTGGGGGAATGCTAGTAAGATTAATGACATATTAATTCTCCAGAAGAAAGCCATAAGAGTGATTTCTAAGTCACATAAGTTGGAACACTGTAAACCCCTCTTTAAAAATCTTAAAATTCAAACTATTATAAATTTGTACATTTACGATTCTATTAATTATATTTTTCAAAATCCACATCTACTAACACATAACAAAGACATTCATTTACATTATACAAGAAATAGAAGCACTGCTATTATAAAATTCAACAGATTAAATAAAACTCTAAATAGTCATTTGGTTATTCCCATCAAGATATATAACCATTTAATACATTTAATTTCTAAATATGACCAAAAATCGTTCTTGAAGAAACTCTATGGCTGGCTTCTGGAGAATCCTTTTTATTTACTAAATGATTTTTTTTGTACAAATTCTATACTGTTTTAGTGTTTTTTTTTTGTTTTTATTTAGAAACAGTACATACATATTACTGTATTGTAATATTTTATTGTTTACTTTATACTAGACTTGGCTACTGTAATGAGCTACAACAAGACTTTGTCCATGAATTGTATGATTTTTATGACAATAAAATGAATTTGATTTGATTGATTGATATTAATGACATAATTTAACAATACCTCTGATTCGTTACGTTCATGAATTCAGAATTTAGAAATAAGATGCATTTTATATGTTAGAGAAAACACAATCAGTATATTGTTACTTAGCTATTCATAAAAATATACAAGACGAGAAATACTTCTATGAGGAAATAATTTTTCATTCATTGATGAAACTATAGCGAAATTTCCTCTATAGGTTGGCTATAGACACTGATGTCAAGGAAACATGTTATAATCTTTGGCATTGCTGCCAGTGCCATAATTGCATGCCAAAACTTGATTATTATTTAGCAAACATACCTTGCACAGTTAGCCTTTAATATTTGATGGCCCTAACATTTAGCTAGCCTGAATTCTCTTTCTGGTTATTGTCTCTGCTTTCTGGGTTTTATATATAATTTTAAAGTGTAATAGAGGTTGTTGTTACTTTGTGACATGCCACCATTGGTTTTTGTCTTAGTTTTCCATCGATTTTGTATCTGTCTTGTTATTTAGATCATTTTGTCTGAAGATCTCCTTCTACTCCCTGTTTTTTGTCACTTTTTTTTAATTTTTCTGTCACTTTTGTTTTGTGCTTTAAGAATCTCTCAATATGATTGGGGCGTTAACAATGGAACAAAAGTGCCGAGAAGATATCATAAAGCAATGAATTTCAACAAAGAAAGCAGCCTGACGAACAAGTCACAAACTTAAGCCAGGGTTGAGGAGGAACAGCGGGCTACGACCAAACAGCTATCTCTCTCTCTCTCTCCCTACTCCTCCTTCTAGGGTTCAATAATAGGTTAATATCACAAAAAAAACTTAACAGAGTTACAATGCAAATCAAAGGAAATGGTTTGTTAAATGGTCAAATTTGCAGTTTCAAAATGTTAGGTTATGGAAGTTGAAAAAGCTCACTTATAAAGAAAACAAATCAGACTTATATTAGCTGAGAAGTATCATCAGCTGGTCTATTACATTCATGACCTTGAGCCGCCTATTGTAAATGCGACTAGTATAATATTTAGCTACATTATCGTAGAATCTTTGTGACGACACTATTCATATATTAAAAATAATGTGTACAACTAATTTTTATGATTATAAAGAATAAATAAATATAAAAATAAAATAGTGTATTTTTATAAATTGTTTTTGAAAACTAATATCATATTTCCTAAAGTACCAATTGACAACGCAACACGAATAAACCCAGTACGTAGCATAATTTCTTTAGAATTTATCCATACAAATTTGTTTTGATTACAATAGTCTTACAGTTGATTTTTTATAAGTTGTATGTGTAATAGTAATAACTTTTTTTTTTATTTCAGACAGTACCGCACTCATCAGTTTCAATTTCTTAACTCTCTATATATAAAAACAGTTTGGAACAAAATAAAAATACCTCCAGCATAAAAATTATCATTATTCATCTTCAAGACTCCGATCGTAGAGATACGGTCGAATATGAGTCGTGAATGAGTGTGATGAGTGTATATGAACGAGTGTAGACATTGTTACTATCTGAGTTCGATTTAGCTCAGAAAGGACTATTTACTAATAACCCAATAGCCAGGGCAACTATGGGACCTACAGCTTTACGTGGAATCTGAACCACGTAGTGTTGGTCTGATTTTCAGCTAACTGACAAGTTTGACACTTAGACCTCTTCCCTACACAACACCCGAACCTTGACTACCTTTCAATACAGACACTCCAGACTTCTATAGTAGTGTCTATATTAATGGCAACCATTGAGTGGACACCGTGTCGGTATTAAGAGAACCGAGCATGGAACCTATCGCCTACAATCTCCCAAACACTTTGCCCCCAAGTAGCTGAGTTACAGCACTGCGCCACCAGTTATTTGTCCTTATGTCAAAAAAATATAGTCAAAATAAAAATTGTTAATCATATTTACATACTATATTACTTTATTGTATGTATAGCAAAATATTGTTGCAATATATTTTGGTTACATTATTTTTTATAAGATAGATTTTAATATAAGAAATAATAATATAGCATGTATGTGAGTGGGTTTATGAGTATTTTACCAAATACAAGAATAATGGTCATTTTTGTTGTGGGATGTTACATACAGTTTATTGATACATAGGTCAGGGATTTTTCACACACAAAATATTTTTCGGTCATGGGATCAAACGAGTTATCACAACTGTAATAATTATCCTCTAATACTCCTGCTCCAGTCCATCTACTGTCGGACCATAAAGTATAGGTACTCCAGTTTCAACACATCAACTGTGTGAAAAGTATAAGGCAGAGGAAAACTAACTATCACAAAACTGTTTCTTATCTATTTCTAAGATTATTAATAGTAATTTTTCCCTTTTCACAACTTTTTTTAATCGTAGTTAGAGAGGTACACTATGGTTTAAATTTTCAGATGACTTATGATGTTTGAAAATTCACTATAATAAAAATAATGATCAGATCATTTTGAAACTTTAATAGCCTGTAGGGACTTTTATTGAGATCACATATATAGTTTCAAAAATTTTCAGTGGCATAAAAAAATGCTGTTGTCAATTTTCTAAAGTAACTTTTTCTCGACACTGAAAACATAATTGCGCATCCCACAGGCTGAGCACGAAACACTATCACATAGTACAGGCACCTCTCACACAAATATAGCAGTATCCGAAAATAAAATACACCAAAACGTACACCAAGACTGCCACAACAAGCGACGAGCAACATAATGTTCCCGGGCAATGGCTAGCCTCACCCTGAATTAACACATGCTGCCAGGCGCGCCATAGCAGCACTACTTTGATCAATGTAGCTCGCACAGGATGTATTAAAAACACTTTTAAGTACTGTAAATCTCCAACAAAATACCAATCATGAACGATCTATCCCCAACAAATAACTTTCAAACGATAGTTAAAATAACATAATACAACTTTATTTGATAAACCAATAGTGACTTTATTCAATCAATAAGATTATTTACAGTATAATTTTTTCAAACAAACTGAGGAAGCACATTACAATTTACTCAACAGAAAACACACAATAAGATCCCGGGCAAAAACGAATCATTGAATTGAAATGTAGTTCAACAAGTGTTTAATATTCATACACAATATTATAAAACAAGCATTACCACATGTATCTGATAACAAGGAGTCATAGCATTACAATGTCAAATCAAAAAGTATTAGATTACAAAGGATTAATATGTTCTGTAACACGGTCAGTAAGTAAAAACACTTTGTCATGTGAGAACAGCACAACACACATGGGAAGTAAAAAAAACATTAAAGTGTTCATCTACTTACTTGTCTTCTTTTTAAAGATTTTGCACGTTTTATTTTTGATTTTTCAAATAATTTTTTTTTTAGCTCACAAAATACTGACGAATATTTTCAATATCCAATTTTGTCTAGAATTTCTGGGACCTAAGAATTGATCCATCACTAGTTTACTCAAAGGTTGTGCATAAAATATAATTGGGTTATTTGTTCAGTCCATGACTATTATTTTTAATAAACAATCACACAAACTTCCTTTCCAAGCAAGTAATAAATGAGAATATATTACTTTAGTTAACACTGGAGCATAGAACATTCTTCTTGGAGGAATGTTAGTGTTGAACTTCGATACATAACTTGGATTCTGAGTGGTATAAGGGCTTTCTCTGTACAGATCGCCAGCCAGTCCATTCCAATATTCAAGGCAAATCTTGAATATCTCCACCTCTTCTACTTCTGATATTAAAACCAGGTACTGAAGAGCCTGAAACACAGATATTATTATATTACGGTTAGTTAAGATAATAAATGAGCTAAAATTAACTAAGGTCTATCCAATTTGATAAAAATGGCAGTTTTTCTTTTTCTGTTCTTGCTTTCAATTTAAATATCTAAAAGAACACTTATGTAACAATAAGGATTGTTGTACAGAAAAATAGTTACTTTAGCAAATAGCATTTGAAAAACTTGCTAGAGGTTCGTGTTCCAAAGGGACATGCCTAACTAGACTAAACACACCATTTTATAATACACTGCATGTCAATGGCAGTTGATTTTTGTTGTTGTTCAATATTATCTCCAGCTAACTGAAGTGCATTTGACTCCTCTTTGTGAGAAATAATTGTCTTCTCCTCTTCATCAGTCTTTTAATTATTATTTTGAAGTTTTTGTACAGACAGATTTCTTTCTCGATTAAAGTTTTGATTGCTAATTTGTTGTCACAACCAATGTCATTAAGTGTTTATCCATAATTCCTGCATCATCAATAAGCTCATTGACTTGTTTTTTCAATGTACGTGTTAATAACATTTTTCTACTTCAATCTGAGTGTAAAAATGTTCAATGTTTTTGTGTTTCAGTGCCAGTCTTTAACAGCATCTTACCTACAACTAGCTCATCACTGATTAGATTACATTTACCAATTTGCCTTTTACAGGCTGTTTTAGTGCTTATAGTTTTTGGTCCAGTTATTACACCATGTTTACATTTCATTCCATTCCTTTTGCAAACTATACAACAAAGTTAATAAATACAGTAAGTAATATAATAAATAATAATAATTTAAAATAATATAATAAATAAATAATTTATTAGTAAAATACTAATAAATAACTATTGTAAATAATACAGTTTAGTATACAAATTTTAATCCAACAACAGGATATTTTTGGACTTAGAATGTATGCTGTACTATGACTTTGTCGATACTGAATATGTAACATGGCAATAAACGATTGATTGATATAGAAAGCAATGATTTTTTATTCATAATATTATGTACTGATAAGTAACTGTTAACATAAAAAATTAAAAAAAAAAAAAAACACTTACAAACTGTACATTCTGTATCTAAAAAATTCACACTTGAAAGCTAATAAATATTGAAAACGATGGAAAGAAAATGATTATAAAATCTTTGGTAATGCACAACTTAAAAATGCACAAAGTACAAAAGACAACTGAGACATAATTGAACTAAGACAATTTACATGTAGCAATGAATATATTTTGTAGTAACCGTAGGATGCCAAGTACTGACCACTATAGCTGAAAACGGAAGTTACCAGTTTCCTGGAATGCAGCAGATAAACCTATCAGCACTTAAAAGGTAACATTAAGGTGAGTGTAATGTACTGAGTTCTTATTCTTTTTTTTATTTATTCAATGTGAAAAGTAAAGAAATAATATAAATTTAATATTTGTAATCTCTAAGACTTTGTTACTAGTTTTTGCAGTAATCAGTCTTTGAAACATAACTACATGTTTGTTTTATTCAAACTGAAAAAGTTAAAAAAAAAAAACAAAAACTTACCAGTAAAAGCATTTCAGTCAATGCTTTCTTTTCCACAAGGGTGCCATGTTCTTTTAAGAAGGTACACAAAAACATAGCTAAGTTCTGAATAAAATTTTGCTCAGCATCCTGTCCTCTTGCATACGCTTCTCTAACATTAGTCTGGACTGGCAACATCTGAGGCAAACCACTTAGCATAAGACATTAATTAGATTTTTAAGGTAATCCACTTTATTTATGAAATGTGGATTTAATTCAGAGTTTTACAAGGTAGAATTATGTTATATCTAAGTGACATTAACCCATTGGCGATGACTCATGAGCAGTGCTCATCTTGTGTTTATTATTGTTTAAATAGTTAATATAATATAAGCACCAAACAAATCACTTAAGTAGAGACAACATTTCCACTGGAGAGCACTATCTGTTATTAGATTCAGATATTTATTCACCAAAAAACAAACATTGTCATAGGTAATAGTCAACAAAACATAGTTTAGACAACAAGTCTTAGTCTAAGTAATACAATGCATACAGGGAACAAATCAAGTCATTTACAAAAAAGTCTCAGATGCAATAGTATTCAACCTGCATCAAGAATGCTTTTAAGGTTTTTTTTTAATTTGTTTAAATCGGTAATTGACTTTAAATACGGAGGCAGAGCATTGTACAGTTTGGGTGAGCCGGTGGGCGAGTGGTCTAAGGCGTCAGGACTTTGAGCTTGGGTTAGAGATAGCGCTGGTTCGAATCCGGCCTAGACTGGAAGATTTATCAGTAATAGTCACCTTCTACTGTACTGGTTCGCCCCCTTACTCTGTCTGATTAAGTTCCTCGCACAGATCAATAGTCTATGAGGAATGGGCAGAGTAAGGTTAATAAGGTTGGCCTCTTAATAAAAAAAAAAAAAAAAAAAAAAAAAATGCTATTAAACTGGACTTGTTTCTGAAAAAAAGACGTTCGGTGGTGTGGAATATCTAAATAGTCATAATTTCGAAGTGAGTAAGAGTGTATTTTATATAATTCAGAGTTAGTAAACAGATGAAAATTTCTTTTTAAAAACACACCAGTCCATTTGTTATTGTGACTTTAGTTATCACTTCCTGCCTGATAGGGTACCCGCTTCTACAGTCAACTTTAAAAAATTTCTCAACCAAAATACAGTCTTATTTTCTTTTTTAAATTTAAACATGTAGCATTTATAATAATTATTGACTGTACTCAATGTACTCAGTAAATTACATTTTATGTATACGTTGATACTATTTTATTAATTTTAATATGTTGACTAAATAATAATGGATTGTTATACAGGGTGGCGCAAAAAGAACGCATGGATTTTAAAAGGCTGTAAGTAGGTTAATTTTAATCACACCAAAATTTTAATTACACCAAAACAATCATCAAACAACCCAATTTGAGAGTTGGGTGTTAATAATTATAAGACAATTAACTAATTTTTAAAAATAACATCAGAAAGATGGCGTCCTTCTGCATGAATACACATTGCAAGTCTCTCTTCAAAGTTTTCCATAACTTTGTTCAAAGTGTCCTGTGATACAGCGGCAATTTCTTCACTTATTGCAGTCTTCAATTCTTCGAGTGACCGAGGTTTACGACGATAAACATTGAATTTCAGGTGTCCCCATAAAAAGAAGTCGCAAGGAGTCAAATTTGGCGAACGTGCAGGCCAATGGAGATCGCCGAAATGTGAAATCATGTGACCAGGAAACATTCCTCGAACGACAGCCATAGATTGATTACTCGTGTGGGCTGTGGCTCCATCCTGTTGAAACCATGTTTGTTCCATATCGAGCCCCAAAGCTTCAAGATTTGGCTGCAAAAATGTGCGTAGCATTGTCACGTATCGTTCAGAATTAACAGTGACTGTTTGGTCACGCTCTTCAAAAAAATAAGGTCCAACGATGCCAATTTTAGGGACCCCACACCATACTGTAACTTTAGAACAATGCAGGGGTTTTTGATGCATTTCCTGTGGGTTGTGAGCTGCCCAATAGCGGCAATTCTGCTTATTTACTGAGCCATTCAAGTGGAAATGAGCTTCATCACTCAGCATTACAACATTATTGTCATTTCCAATGACATCAAGTATTCTCTCGCAAAAAACTCTTCGTTCGTGAAAATCACGTTCATGGAGCTTCTGAACAATCATTATCTTGTAAGGGTTCAATCATTATCTGAACAATCATTATCTTGTATCAATACCAATGTTTGTGTGTGGGCGGGCGGGTGGGTTAATACCAATGTTTGTGTGTGGGTGGGCGGGTGGGTCAATGCCAATGTTCGTGTATGGGCGGGCGGGTGGGTCAATACCAATGTGTGTGTGTGTGGGCGGGCGGGTGGGTCAGTACCACTGTTCGTGTATGGGCGGCCGGCTGGGTCAATACCAATGTTTGTGTATGGGCTTGAGTGAGAAGTTGGGTGTTTCGAGGCAAACCTATATAGAGGTCAGCCTATACGGTGGTGAGACCTGGTATGATATTGTTGAAACAATGATCTGATTGCAATTATTCTTCTGTATTCTGAATTATATCTTACTTATATATACCAACTTCATTATACCATACACGTACAGTGGCACTGACCCACCCGCCCGCCCATACACGTACAGTGGCACTGACCCACCCGCCCGCCCATACACGTACAGTGGCACTGACCCACCCGCCCGCCCATACCCGTACAGTGGCATTGACCCACCCACCCACCCATACACGAGCAGTAATAACCCACTCTCACACCGTTTACACCGTACAGTAATTACACCGTTTCACCTGTTTAAGTTCTTATATATAAAATATAGATAAGTATTTAAGTTGCAGTGTTAAATCACATATAATGATTATACTAGTTTGTAGATTGTGAAAAATAAGTCCTGGTACAGGCTAACATTTGTTCAACCAATCAATATAAAGCAATAAAACTCATCACTGTATCAGTAAATAAATAAATAAAATCATCAGTGCTGTAACCCAGCACCCGCCCACCCATACACGTACAGTGGTATTGACCCACCCGCCAACCCATACACGTACAGTGGTATTGACCCACCCGCCCACCCATACACGTACAGTGGTATTGACCCACCCGCCAACCCATACACGTACAGTGGTATTGACCCACCCGCCAACCCATACACGTACAGTGGTATTCGCAGGCCTTCCACTAGGTCTGAGAAAAAAAGTAGGACATTTTAATGAAAAAAGTAGGACATTTAACGAAAGGCGCAACAGTCACACTTAGCGTTGTATTATTATTATTTATTAATTGTATTCCATACGGGGACCCCCCTCGTTCCGCATGCATGAATTGAGAGCTAAAACAGCTGAATTTATCGAAGCAAAAATAATACTGAAAACTAAATCCAAGACTATGAAGTAGTTTTGTTCTCATTTGAACCTACAATATACTAAGATTAGTTCAAACGGGCATTAATCTAAATTTATGACTAATAAATTAGGTCTTACCTAATGACTCACAAATGAATGTTAAATTTATGAGATAAATAAATAGAAATAACACTTTAAAAAATTATTTCAACCCAAAATTCATGCATGTCCCCGCTCTTTATAATTTATTTTCTCTTTTACTACAAAAGAATAGAAATACATAACTTATTTATATTTTTTCATAATGTAGTATTTAAAAAATACTTAGAGAAAGGAAACTAAACCATTATTTATGTATCAAAAGTTCATTAGCTGTTTTTAATCGTTTGGTTGAAATGTCAATCATCTCTGAGGCTAATGACACTTCTGCAAAGTCTTTCCTTTTCATAGCCAACTGGAGCTTCTTCTTGCCTTCTTCTAGAAGATTTTCAGCAGCTTTGATCTCATTTCTTGCTTTTATCTCTTTTTCTTTAGATGCCTCTTTTTCTTTTTGTTCAGCAGATTCCTTCTGTTTCCTTACTTCTTCATCTTTTCTTTGAGCTAAATACTCTTTGTACTTGGAGCTTGCCCCTTTAGCTGCATCTACCATTCTCTTTGTTATTTTAATATTTTCTACTTTGCCATTGACTCTTACAAAATCTTTTACAACTCTCAAGCCAATTATGGTATGCTCATTGAGTGCCTTCCTTTCATTGGTCACAATATTATTGTTCATAGAAAACCCTCTCTCAACATCTGCATTTCCATGTGCTAGTGTTAGAAGTGAGGGCAAATAACTAGCTAGCTGAGGATATCTGGGTTTACCAGTTGATGTCTTTAGTTGAAAAACTTTATTCCAGTAGGAATCCACCCTCATGTACTTGACCTCAGTCTGTGTCTTCGATTGGATATACCAATCTTCTGCTACATCCAAATCTGATTGGTATCCTAACCATTCCTCTTTAAGTCTATCAATTTTTTCCTCTGTCAGACCATGTGGTACTTGGGTGATTATCCGTTTGAACATGTCATAGCTTTTTTCTTCTTTTCTTGCCAACCCATGCAGGCACTGCATATTTTTCAGTATTTTGTTGTCGATGGGCAGATCTTTCATTAGCTTGTTGGTCACAGTAATAAAAAAAGAACTTATAGCTTGGTAAAACTCAGACTTTTCTTTGTCAAGGATCTTTAATGAAAGTAGAGTTTTTTTAGCTTCACTTCCAACTTCTAAGTCTTTAAACTCAAGCAAGTTTGATTTTTTTACCTCTATGTGACTGATGTTGTTTTTGTGTTTTTCAATTTCTTCAGCTTTGATAAATTTTCTCAAAAGAGTCTTCATTAAATGGTTCATTTCATCATACAGTACATGAACCAATGGTTGTTCAGATTGAAACATTGTCAGAAACTTAGAAAATACAGCACTGATATGAAGCAAAAACTGCATTAGAGGAAGAAGAATGTTATTCTTCAAAGCAGAGCAGATTCTTTGGTACTTATAATTCTTGTCGAGACTCTTTGAACTTTGGTTTTGTGGCAAAAACTTGAAAAAATAATGTTTCAGTGCCTCATGCTGTTCGATAAGTCTTTTCAAGACTGGACCAATACTCAACCATCTGCTATTTACATACTGACAAAAAAAATGTTCTTCTACTTGCATTAGCTCTTGACTTTTCTTGTAATCTTCTCTTCTTGCAGCAGACAGTTTGAAAAATTTGAAGATGTCAGTTGCAAATTCATCTATCAGTGAAAATGGATGGTCACGAAGTCCACTTCCAAAAGCATTGTGGACTTTGTGGAGAGAACAAGGTCCAATGTCCACTAGACCTGGGGAACCTAAAGATTTAACCTGTGAGTTAAGTTTGGTAAAAAGGGACTTGTTCACATTAGGACCATCCATTGACACCATAATAGCTTTTGAAATTGAGACACCTTCAATTTCAGATGATTTGATGATTGCATCAAACATGGTTTCTGCTTCAGCATGGCCCAAAAATATCGAAGTTAAATACCGACATTGGACTGGTTCTGCTACCTGCTGTGGTGACCAATACCTTACGTAGAGGTCAAGTTGTTTTTTAACTTGAGTTGTAGTCGTCTCATCGAGGCACAAAGTATAAAAGTTGTTTGACTCTCTAATATCCCTGGTTAGTTCTTTAACTAAGAAAGGACCCAATCCAAAGGAAATCAAATATGAAGCTTTGGTTTTGTCCATGTTAAAGTTCTTGGCACTTTCACCAAACATTAATGTAAACACTTCATGAAGACCATCACAAGAAGCAAAAGAAAAGTTTGATTGGGCTAGCTTGAAAGCCCATATTAACTCCGCACGAATAGGATCCTCCAAAGTAACCGCACTTTCCTTTAGCACTGATGTTGTTGCGACACTACCGCTTTCTGTCACTGTGAAAACAGTTTGCCGAGCAGAGAATGCAACATTCGCTTTTGAATAATGTTTTTTAGTTTCACTGTGCTTAATTAGTTGGTCTTTGCCTCTATTTGCACAGGAAAAATAATGATTACATATCTTGCAATGCACTTCAAAGTCATTTTTGCCTTTCTTGCACCACAAAGACATAAGATGCTTGTTAGAATCTTGGCTCAAAAGCCAGTCTTCTTTGAAATGTGTTTCCCGTGGCATTTTTTGTACTATAAACTATTCCATCATCTTACTGCCTGAAACAAATTAAACACATTAGAAAATAAGCATAAAACCATTGAAAATAATAATATATATATATAAAATACACTATAAGGCTAATATATATATAAAACACAATATAAGGCTAATATATATAAAACACATCAAGTTATAAAATGCCAAGATTTGAAAGGTAGCTTTGCTACTTATAAATTGCAAAAATGTATGTAAACCGTTTAGTTGAGAAGGATTTTTACACAGAATACAATTATTTTATTAGCCTTTTATTGGTGTAAGTTCATCAGACAGGAATTAATTCACAAGCAGCTCTTGTCAATTAAATCCTATCTGATGAGCAGGCTTCCAACCCACCTTAGAAGCCTAAACGCCCTCCATCCACCCACTTCTTATTTTACAAATACAATAAATCTTTTTAAAACTGCCTATTAATATAAAAAATAAAATGATCCTTGGTCTTACATACGGTACATAGTGAGTATTTTAGAAGAAAAAGGCTTACCTTTAGGGTCGGGTAGGTTCAGAATCCTTAACACAGTCCCACATACAAAAAAACACATCGTCGGGAACGCACAAAGAGCAAAATAGATACAAAATTCCACACATCACACTATAAATCCTAAAACCCATCATCCAAATTGCATGGTTTTACCATGGCTTTACTTTGAAGCCTCCGAATTATAGTGTATATGTAATATTTAATTTATTTTTAAAAAACAGGCTAAAAATTCCAAGCAAATCTGTATTTTTGGGGTAAAATAGTGGATTATTCCTGAAATTTCAAAAAAAGTAGGAAAAGTAGGACATTGCTGAAAAAGTAGGACAAAGTAGGACATTTTTTGAAAAAGTAGGAAAAGTAGGAAAAGTAGGACAAGTGGAAGGCCTGGGTATTGTGACCCACCCGCCAACCCATACACGTACAGTGGTATTGGTATCAATACCATTGTACGTGTATGGGTGGGTGGGTGGGTGGGTCAATACCATTGTACGTGTATGGGTGGGTGGGTGGGTCAATACCATTGTACGTGTACGGGCGGATGGGTGGGTCAATACCATTGTACGTGTATGGGCGGATGGGTGGGTCAATACCATTGTACGTATTCGGGTGGGCAGGAGGGTCAGTACCATTGTACGTGTATGGGTGTGTGGGTACAAACATTTACTACGACAATACTGTATTACTCGCATCGCTCGTTGTGGCCTTTGCGATAATCAATAATCAATAACATAATTTATATTATTGCTTTTGTCTTTATTATAATATTATATTTGTCAGATATCTACCCGCCCACCCATACACATACTGTGGTACTGACCCACACGCCAACCCATACACGTATGGTGATATTCATGAGTTCTCCTATCATGAGTATGGATTTCTTCCAGAAACAACAAATCGTATGATTCTAATGTTATTCTTATATAACCTATGTACTTTATTATTCCAGTTAACATATTTCTTAACAGTTAACTGATCCGGTGTTACTCGGACCGGTGGGTCAGTAACACTGTTCGTGTATAGGCGGGCGGGTGGGTTGTTATTTTTTATAGTTTCTGTAAATGGCTGTAATTCGATTTACGTTCGATAAAACGGCTGTTCGAGTGGAATTGTAACTCACATGTCAGGATGCGCTGTAGCGATCGATGTGATATCCCCAAGGTCGGAGCACGCCGTCTAGTCGAGCGGTGAGGACTTTCAAGAACTGAGGCTCTGACACTTTCAACATTTTGCGGAGTTCGAGCCGTACGAGGGTGATCAGTCGATTAACTCTTCAACACTGATCCTGTTGTACGAAACGAGTTAACCCAACGAAGTATCGAGTTGCGATCAGGTACCGAACCATTACGCGCGACATTAAACTGTAAACGAAATTTTCGTTGAACAGTGATGACAGATTCATTTGATTTGAAATAGTGTTCAACAGCGAACACGCGATGCTGCACGTTCCACTGCTCCATTGCTACTAAAACTGGACGCTTCAACCAACAAAATGGCGTCGCTCGGCGGTCACTGACCGCTCCCCTCCACTGGTACTATGTTACTCAAATCCATGCGTTCTTTTTGCGCCACCCTGTACTTAAATCAAATTTATGCTTCTTCTAAAACATTCTGTTATTTAGTACGGTTTATTTATCTATGCTTATGTAACGTTATATTAAGTTTTATTTCAGTCAACTCATCATCAGTTAAAAACAAACAGTTAAATATGGCTGTTAGCATTCTCCAACAATGACAGTGAACAACAACAATAATTAAGTTGTTTTCCATCATTTTATACATTCTTCTTTTTGCCTGTGAAATTTATTATTTTAACAGTAACAAAATTACATTTTTATAATTTTGACCAGTTACTCCCCCGCAACAACAATAAAGTGTAAAACTATTAGCATTTAAATTTAATACAAATACTTTATTGCCATTGACCACATTACAAGTGAAATAGGCATAGTCATATAACTGAATACAAATCCCAATCATTACAACACAAGTCCAATAGTACAGTCAAAAACTCCATACAAATCCATCCATCCCCGTCAACTTAAAATATTAGTATATTATAATTAATTAGTAGTTATGAATGAATTTAATGCAGATCCATCAACTTTCTTTATTACTAGCTTTTCCTAAATTTGTCCCTCTTTTGACTTACTTCCATAATTATATTATTTTAAATTGACCTTCTTGCTTGTATGTAAAGTTTATTTTTATGTTTTTGTTTCATACATATAATATTAGCTAACAATTATATGATGAATAAATTTTTGTTTTAAATTATCTTACTTTGTACTAGCAAGATACTGTACCTGTAACAAAATGTATTATTGTAACTCTGCTTCTTCTAAAACAAAAACCACGAATTCTGTATATATGCATCGAATCGAAAATCCTAGAATCGCATCACTACAATGAATCGAAAAAATGTTACTGCATCGCACAACCCTAGTGTTGGCATCTTCTTACTGTAGACAAAATAGTATCAGAGTTGGAGTTTACATTTTTGTCACCAAAAACATTGTTAACAAGAAAGTAGATATTCAATGGTTGTGTTCAGAATTCAGATATACATTTTGAGTATTGCGTGATCAAATTAAGCAGCCTTAATATTCTAGTTGGCAGCCTTTATCGCTCTCCTACCAGAGATGAAAACATATTTTTGGAAAGACTGGAACATTTATTATACTTATCCAGATACAAGTCTATTATTATTCTCGGTGGGGATGTGAATACAAAATTTGATGTTACTAATAACGTACCAACTGTCAAAGAACTTAAAAATTTACTTAAGAAATTTGTAAATGATCAGCCTACACAGGGAAGTGCCTGTCTCGATAATGTGTTTACCAATTCCTCAGACTTTAACTGCCTATTGGCTGTTATAACACGTTCTCGTCATCACAACATGTTCATCTGCACATTGCTGACCATGATTGACTTGAAGTGGTGGTTAGGTGGACGAGTCTGATTCTAATGTGAACAAGCCTTCCAAGTTGGTTACCTTCAGAAAAACATCTGCAGTAGTTATTCAACTTAAATTTAAGGTTGTCCAACGTTGATTGGTGTCATCTACTCTCAAAAGGTAATAGATTTTCTGAACTAATATTTAATGTTTTTTTAGGAATTTTATAGACACTTATAATTTAAACTGTCCATTAAAGACACTTCACAAATAAGTTACAGGCCTATCCTTAAAAAATCAGAGAAAAGTGGATCTTAAATGGTATACTCCTAAATTGAAGGTAATGAGAGAATGTATTATGATCTACCTTACAGTATATAAATCCACTAAAACTGAACAATCTCTTAAAGTTATCCACAATAGATGCAATTGAGTCGTTGTTGATCAAATTATCAAGGCCTTTGAAGACAGAAGCTTTGCTCAAATTACTGTGTGTGATTTGAGCAAAGCATTTGATCTTATAGATCACTAAATTTTACTAAGCAAATTAAATATTTATGGTATTAACGGCACATGTTTGAGGTTTTTTGAATCCTACTTGCGTGGGAGGTCACAGTTTGTCGAGTTGAAGGGTGAACGTTCAAGCTGTGTGGAAATAAATATGAGAGTGCCACAAGGTTCTATCTTGAGGCCTTTACTATTATTCCTCATACTAATAAATAACTTACCCGCCAATGTGTCCCTATCTTCAACAACAATGTTTGCGCAAACATTCTCATTATGTTAATCAATATGTACTATACAGCATCTAAATTTAATGTGCATAAGCACTAATAATAAGTTTCCAGCGATATAAGTGTGTTTGGGTGAATTTTCTATAATCCGTCTATTCTCCAATCTGTCACAACCGTGGTTCCGACCCCTGACGGAAAATAGGGTTTCTACTGTACTACTTTGATGTTTTAAATAAAATATTTTACAATAAAATAGTTGTAAAATGATTATTACTCAAGTTCGTTTTTGTTCCAAGTGGACAGAGATAAGGACGTCAGATGCAAACCTGGTTATATTGCGATAACAAATGCAGAGTTCGACCAAGAGATAACTCGGACTGATATGAACATGATAAAAGTCTGTCAAATAATGCATATGGGTATCGTAATTTATGTGTATGCAGCATACCACAAATCAGTAGAACATTCTCATACAGACAGTCCATCTATTTCAGTTAGTTGGCAATTATTTTGGGATCCGTATTTGATAACAAATAATATGTTGTGTAGATAGTTGGAATAGTGATATAAAATATGTATTCAACTGTGTTTTTGAATATTGCTAATAATAGTCCAAATATTGCTGATAACAAACAGAATATTGCAGATAATATTGGTCCTTCCTTATCGTGATTTTTGTTATTCCTGTCTGATAGGGTACCTGGCCTATCCATCCTTATAACAAAACATTTCCCAATCAAAGCACAGTATTATCTTGTTTCCTTTTATAAATTCAAACTTGTTATATTTTTAACAACTATTCACGTTCGTCGATTTTGATTCAGTTAGTCCATTGGCAATGTGTTATCAAATATTTTACTCAAGCTTATTTGCATTAAAAAAAAGTATAACTAAACATTAATTATTAAAACAATTCTATTAACATATACTGTATTTTCAACCTTTTAATTGGACAATATTTTTAATTAGAATTAATATAAAAACTAAATTAATGTATTCAATAAATTACATTCAATTGCATTTGTTGATATTGTTTTATTAGTTTAAATATATTAGCTAAACCATAATGGATTGTTATACTTGAATCAAAATGATGATTATTCAAAACAAATTCTGTGATATAGTGAGCTTTATTTATCAATGCTTATGTTACCTTGCATTAATATTTATTTCAGTCAACTCATCGTAAGTTAAAAAGTAATCAGTTATATGGCTGTCACCATTTTCCAACTATGATTGTGAATAACAATAACTAAGTTGTTTTCTATTATTTTATATATTCTTCTTTTTGCCTGTGAAATATATTATTTTAACTCTAACAAATTAAATTTTGACCATTTAAATCAAATCAAATTCTCTTTATTTCACAAACATTAAGAATGGAAATGGCGTCATAGTAAATAAACATAAAAAGTTACAGTATAGAAGTAAAATAGTCATACAATTCTTCTAGGGTGTAGATTGGCCTATTCTGCAGCCATCTGTGTAGCTCTTTCTTCATTTTGCTCCCCTTTAGCTTCCTTAGAGACTGTGGCAGGTGGTTGTACAGCTTTTGTCCAATGTAAGATGCCTTCTTCTTAAAAAGTGCTGTTCTGTGGCATGGAAGGGCATAGTTAGATGCATGACGAGTGTTGTATGAGTGAAAATCCTGTCCTGTTTGCAACTTCAGGGTGAGTGTATGTAGTATCACAGATTCAATATACAGTCCTACAACAGTCAGGATGCCCAAATCTTTAAGATTCTCTACAGGAATCGCGTGGCTTAAGGTTTGCAAGTATACGAACTGCCTTCTTTTGCTGAGTAAGAACTCTTGTCATATTCCCAGTTGATGTTCCTCCCCAGACCACAATTCCATACCGCATATGGCTTTCCAACAGGGAGCTGTAAGCTGTTTTGGCTGCCTCTAGGTTGGCTATCCATTTCACTCTTCTAATTACATAAATTGCTGTGTTAATTTTCTTAATGAGTGCATCTATGTGTGCTGTCCACGAGAGTTTGGAATCTATAGTAACACCTAGAAGTTTAACTGTGTCACTTTGCATGATTTGATCATGTTTCTTTACCTGCTCTTTCTTTTTACTAAAATTTATTTGGATTGTCTTGTCAGGGTTTACTGCAAGGTCAGATGCTTGGCAATAGGAGATTGTTTTATCAAGAGCTACCTTGGTAAGATCATGTAGGCTAACAGCAAGTTTGCTTCTGAGTAGAATAGTTGTATCGTCAGCGAACATCACGATATTAGTATTATTATTTTTTATGTAAGTTGGAAAGTCATTTGTTAGCAAAACAAAAAGAATCGATCCTAACACAGAACCTTGAGGAACCCCTCGTGACAGCGGAAGTTGTTTTCATCTATAAATGGTTGTTCTTCCCTTTTCTGTCTTCTGTATGTCTACAAACTGTTTCCGGTATTCAAGATAGCTTTTGAACCATGTTTTTGCAACTCCTACCACTCCTAGGCTTTCCAATTTTTCCAGTATCAATCCATGTCCAATACAGTCAAACGCTTTGCTATAATCGATCATGAGGGTAGTCACAAATTTTCGTCATCAAGATTGTCAGCTATGAAACTTATGATACTGGTTAAGGCTGTGATTGTAGATTTGTTTTTTATAAAGCCATGCTGGTGTTGAGTAAGAAGATCATGGTCATTTAGATGCTTGATTAGCCTATTTAACATTGTTTTTTCAATAACTTTAGAAATACTTGGCGTTAGTGAGATAGGACGATAGTTTATACAATCATTTTTCGAGCCTTTTTTATGTAGTGGATAAACTTTTGATGTTTTTAGTTGAGACGGAAACACTCCACTTCTGAAGGACTTATTTATAATAGTTACAAGAGGTGGAGTTAATTCTTCTGAGCATACTTTTATTAGTTTCGAAGGTATTTCATCAATTCCACATGATAGCTTGGGTTTTATTGTCACTATTACAGACTTTACTTCTTCGTTGTTGGTTAGTGTTAGTTCTAAGCAGTTTCCTGGTAAAACTTGTGTATGAGTCAGAAGTTGATTGTTGTTTGCTGAATTTGCAACTTTAGATTTATTAAGTGTTAGTTCAGCAATTTCTGTGAAAAAAGTGTTGAAATGGTCAGCTATCATTATAGGGTCAGTCAGTTTTTTGTCTTCTACTAATATTTGCAATGGCTGAATTTCTGATTGGCTCTGTTGTCTTTCTGAATTAATAATGCCCCATAGTGTTTTCATTTTATTATCAGATTTATTAATTTGGTCGCTGATCGACTTTTGCCTAATTTTTCTCAAATACAGATCATACACTTTCTTCTTTTCAATCATATTATTTTTGTCTTCTGTATTTCTAGAGAGATGAAATTGGTTTAATGTCTCAAGGTATTGGTTTTTAAGTTCTGATGCTCTCTTGTCGAATACAACCCTTTGTTTAGGGCCTAGTTTCTTAATTTGTTTTAAGGGGCATGTTGCATTCATTGCTATTATTATTATATTTTGTAGGCAGTTATACGCTTCATCCACACTAAGAGTATTGTGCACACAATCCCAGTTTTCTTGAGCAAGAATATGCTTTAATTTTTCAAGGTTTTTAGTAGAGAAAACTCTTTTTTTAATTAGGTTTTGTTTTGGTTTTGGTATTATGTTCTTAATTACACACTCTTGTGCCATGTGATCTGATATGCCACCTTCATGGATTCCAATTGATATCTGGTCATCTTGCAGGTTAGTGCATATACAATCAATTGATGTGGCAGACTTTAGTGTAATTCTTGTTGCTGGTAGAGCATGTCTGATGATGTTATGAGTTCTTAGGTTTTCAGTAAATAGGAAATTATCCCTACCGTTTATGAGACTGTTTATATTTATGTCACCCATTATTATTATTTTCTTATTCTCAAGTTTACTTTCTTCTAATATGTTCGATAACATTTCCAGAGCCTCACTTAGTTTTCCTTGAGGTGGCCGATAGATGCCTAGTATAATATATGCTTGTTTTTTTGTTCTAAGAGTAACTTGAGCTGCTTCAAAAGCCGATTCTTGGCAGTATTCAGTTATGTCCATAACATTTATGTTTTCTTGTGGTACTGTAGTGCTTCTATAGACAGCCACACCTCCCAGCTTATGGTTTTCCCTACTAAAACTAGCTACTAAGTCATATCCACCTAAGCGTGTATTTTGTAATTTTTCTTCTTCTAGTCCATGTTCTGTTAATATTACTATTGTTGGTCTCAGGGTGTGTAGAAAGTGATTTAACGCATCAATCTTCTTGGCAAGTCCTCGGACATTCTGGTGGAGTATTTTTAAATTTTCATCTCCAGTGCTTATGTCTGGCTCTGTAGTTTGTGTCTCTGGCTCTACTGTTATGTGAGGTCTTTCCCCTCTGGTCCTGCTTCTAAAAAAAAGCTGTGTTTTTGTTGAAGGCAGTTTTTAGAGTCTTCAAGGGGTGGGCTTTGTATGCTGGTTTGGGAGTTTAGAATGTTGCTCGCAAGGGGGAGGGGTCGTAATAAATGTTGTTTTGCATTTTCTATTTTTTTAATTTGTTTGCAGTAGAAGTCAGTTATGGTTTCGCCAGTTTTGCGCTTTGTGGCTGTGATGGGGGGTGCTATTGTCACTTTGAACTTATTTTTTTGTATTTCATTTTGGTGTGGGGCACTTTTGATCTGGAGTTGTTGACTTAAGTTGTTTGTCTTATTTGGCCCTGTGCTTGTTCCATGATTTAACTTGTATTTTTCTACCAGTAGCGATGCACTGTAGACATTTATTGTTTTTTGTGGCTTTAATATTTTGTGTGTGGTTGGATGTTTTTGATTATTTTTTTTGTTCTGTCTTTTGAGGTGTTCTTATGACTATTGGGGTTGCAGGTGTGGTTGTTTTCATATCTTCAGCATTTTTAGGCGGCCTGTCTTGAGTTTGTTGTTGTCTTATTGTGTTCAATTTTTCTAATTTGTCCAGTCGTAGTTTTAAATCAGCCAGTTGTGTTAGTACGTACATGTTTGTATTCATATCAGGAAGTCCATTACTACTTGTTTGTGTTTCAGAATTTTGTTGTGTTTTCTTGTATATTGTATGGTTTTCTGATGTGTTTCTAGTATTAGATTTGTGTTGAAGTTCTTGAAACTGTTTTTCTAATTTCTTAATTATTACTTCTTTCTCTTTGTCGTGTTCTTCAAAGTCTTGTATTAACTGTTCTTGCATTTCTTTTTCTTTTTCTAGCTGCCTTTCTAGACCTCGAATTATATCTTGTAAAATGCTGTTTCTGTTTAGCGTGTGGTCCCTTTCCATTTCCAGTTGCGCTATTTGTTCTTCACAGATCAGTTCATTTTTACTTCCTAGTTCAAGAATTCTTGTTGTTAGCTTGTGGTTTTCCAGACTCATTTGGTGTAGGTCTGCTTTGAGTTTTTGGTTTTCTATGAGTAATGCATTCCCTACTTCGGCTGCCAAGGTGAGTGACGTTTCAAGATCCGTGTTGTCTCGGTTTTCAAAGTCTTTGATTTTGGTTGTGATTTCAATCATGTCAGTATCATAGATTTTGGGGTTGTCGAGATTCCTTTTGTTTCTTAGTTCTGTGGTATCTGAGGAGTTGTTTGAAGTTTTTGTGGATTCTGGTTTCATGGGTGGTTCTGGTATATTGAAGCATTTCGTGCAGAGCCAGTTTTTAATTTCGTCCTTTGTCAATTTCTTAAGTTGCTTATCTGTAATGTTTACACAGCCTCCATGAAACCATAGATGACAAGGGCCTGTGCATTTAATTGATGAGTATTTCACTCCAATGCCACAAGAACCGCAGGGATATTTAGGGCCTGCTGTTTTGGTTCTGTGCATTTTGGAGTTATGAAATGTTGGCGTATTTGTTGTTAAAGAAATGAAGACAGTTTTTTATGCAGAGTTTGGCTGTTTCTCTATGTTAATATATTGTGTTTATAAAAATGAAATCAGTTTTAATGACTTTGGCTGGTTGTCTGTCAAAATACTTGAAGTCAGATGGCTTAAAATAGAAATGAAATCAGTTTTAATGACTTTGGCTGGTTGTCTGTCAAAAATTCTTGAAGTCAGATGGCTTAAAAATAAGAATGAAATCAGTTTTAATGACTTTGGCTGGTTGTCTGTTAAAAATTCTTGAAGTCAGATGGCTTAAAAATAAGAATGAAATCAGTTTTAATGACTTTGGCTGGTTGTCTGTCAAAAATTCTTGAAGTCAGATGGCTTAAAAATAAGAATGAAATCAGTTTTAATGACTTTGGCTGGTTTTCTGTCAAAAATTCTTGAAGTCAGATGGCTTAAAAATAAGAATGAAATCAGTTTTAATGATTTTGGCTGGTTGTCTGTTAAAATTCTTGAAGTCAGATGGCTTAAAATAAAAAATGAAATCAGTGTTAATGACTTTGGCTGTTTTTCTGTCAAATTTCTTGAAGTCAGATGGCTTAAAATAAAAATGAAATCAGTTTTAATGACTTTGGCTGGTTGTCTGTCAAAAATTCTTGAAGTCAGGTGGTTTAGAATTTGAAAAAACAAAAAGTATATATGTGCTTGGTTAAATGGTAATCAAGTACCTTGTCACATGTGTATACAGTACAAAAATTGGATATTTGTACTGTAGTCAGAGTAAGGGTGCCAAAAGTAAAAATATGTATTTAGATATAAGCTGGTGTTACTATTGAGTTACAGGATTTTTATAGTTGATGTAGTAACAAGTTTATATTAATATTTCAAATTTGCAAAGAAATCAATTTGTAATCAATTTGTAGTCAGTGATAGGAAAAAAATTGAAGGTTGCTCTAGACCGAGTATTCAATGTTGTTAATACAAGAGGCTGATGTAAGGCAGGTGTCTGGTTGCACTGTCAGCAGCAGCAGGTCAGCGGTATTGATGTGTGACACAGTTGTTGCTCTTACACAGCTTGATTAATGACGTAGTGAATATATCTACATCACTGATAGGTTTGAGTTGGCTTTTGATTGTGACGTCATATGATTGGAATTTATTGCTTTTAATATAATAGTAGTTAGTATAAAGTGTTTGTTCTCTATATAATGTCAAGTTATGATGTTAAAATCTCTTCTTTTAGTTTTGTTGAATCCTTGGTGTTTAACCTTCCTTTACTACTAAAAGTACTTATGGAGTGTCACATATGTAGGTTGTCAAAATATAATGGTGTAGTATTGTTTCTTGGTAAAAATTATTTAGTGAGAAGACTTGCGGTTGTTCCAGGTAAGTTTGTGCACAAGGTTAATAATATTAGTTGGATAATTACCACCTAAAATACACTTATATCTGGAGTCACTTTCACTAAGACTGTTAGTCTGTCTGTTAGACTGTCACTTTCACAAGTCAGCCATGTTTTTGTACTCTCCCACAACAACAGCACAGTAAAACTATTGGCATTTAATTTAACGAATTTAAAACAGAGCCGTCAACATCATTTATTACTAGCTTTTCTTATGTTTGCCCTTAGTTACATGAGCATACTTAGTGCTAAACAAATTTATTAAGTCCTAAAATTCGATTTAAAAATAATTATGATTTATTGTCCTTTAGGCCTACTGCGTTCTGTGAATTTCTTCATCATACATTCGTTATATTATTTTTAATTGACCTTCTTACTTTGTGATATAAAGTTAATTTTTATATTTCTATTGCATACATGTAACAAAAACTAGTTAACATTTATACGATAAAAGAATGTATGTTTTAAATTATCTTTCTCAGTAGTAGCAAGATACGGTACCTGTACAAAAGATATTATTGTTACTCAACCGCTTCTAAAACTCAATAAAAACCATACATTCTTTATATGTGCATCAAATCGAGTTGCATTGAATCAAATCGAATTTCTTTGAATCCCATCGCTGTATCAAACTGAAAAAAATTTGCTGCATCACACACCCCTAGTGTACACAAATGATTATAAACACTATGTGTAAATATATAACATATAGACAGCAATTAGTTTACTGTCCGAGTTGTTTGTCTAATAAATGTTGTATTAATTATAACAAAGAAAAGTTGTAATAAATTCAGTAATGGAGTGGTGTGAGGAAGTTCAATTTCATTAGAAAATTGATACAGATAAATGTATGCAGCTGTTGTTATGGTCTGCCTACTTGCCATGTAGAAATTATGAAACTACAAATAAAACTGTATAGTGGTATGTTCAGTCTTGTTTTTAACAAAATAACACAGAATTGTTAAAAGTTTAATTTCAGCACAAGATTATTTTGGCTATCCTTGCTTATATACTACACCGATAAAGATGTTAGTAAATCTGTATAAATTACTTATTAAAGATAAGTATATTTAGGTAGTTAGTAATAAAACTATAACATTTAGGAGACAAAATTATTTTACATTTATTGCCATAAATATAACATAAGCACGGCGGAGGGCAGAGTACCAGACACAGAGCAGCACACGACTGGACTGGCCGCATCAGCACTCTCGCAGACAAGCAAAGTAAAGTTTGCAAATTGCACGCACAGAGCGGCTCACGGTAATTGCTCATTTCCCCCAACCACACATGTACCGCCTGAAATCTTCCTGCCTATCACCGATTGGGAACTCCTACTATTCATCGTCTATTCCTCAATCAAGAGGAATAGACAATGAAAATAGCAATAAAATGTTTTTTCTGTCATTCACTTCAAATTTCACTTCTTTTCTGACATTCTCTATGTCATTGCAAGGATACAAAAATACTGCCAAATTAAGATTTAGTTACAAATAAATAATTTACACAGTTGTTTAAAAAATGAAACAGGTTATATAAAATTAGAATAAATAAAGAAAATTTTCTATTGCATAAAAATAAATATCTTACGATTCTAAACCTCTTTATTTGTGAAATGGTTTTAAAAATGGAACAAAGAAGAAAGTAAAAGGGGAAAATAAATGAAAAAGATATTTGCTATGATCATTACCTGTTCAAGTTGAGTCATAGTTTGAGTAAACAATGTGATGAACATGGCATCGTAGTGGGCTACTGTTACAGCTGCAATTTCCGTCAAGCACTTTAGGGTAACATTACGGAACATGGGAACATTAAGAAACTGAAACAATAAAAGTCATGTATCAAATTTATTTTTAGCAACAAAATACTTTCTAAAGAAAGTTATTATTTATAAGTCACTAGGCCTAGGTTTCTTCAGTGCACAGGCCAAGTGCACAGTAGTGATTTTTCAATCAGCCAATTAAAAATTGCCTTGCTTAAATCCTGAGACGCATATTTAGAGCAATTTAACATCTATATATTATTGGTCCTGTAGTCGAACCATGGATTCTATTGAGATTGTTATATATGTGTTTTTGTTATTCATGTGATAAAAAGAAGTAAGTGAAAATAGTGGGTTCATCCTATGCTTAGTCAAAGGTTTTTAAACAATCAATTTCGTAAAATATTCAGATATCTACACGAAGATAAGAAAAGGTTTGTCAGTTGTTCAAGAATGTCTATGTTTTGATACTTTGCTATTAAAAATTGACCACCAGCCAGTCACCAAACTAAAAAGCCTGTTGAAAAACTCACAGAAAACAACAAAGAAAAGCGAGTAAACTATCGCCAGTGTGCACAGACAGATTAAAACCTGTACAAAACAGATTTAAGACAGAAATGGTCTTAAATAGCAATAGCCTCACCTACAAACTTGTAACATGTAGCATATTTTTAAATCAAAGACAATTTTGATTGCCTGTGTGCACATTCCTATTAAAATTATGGTTTTAATTGGTAGCAATTAATCAATAGTGTGCTAATGTAAATTCATAATGAAATTTACATAATAATCACTTACAAAACCAATCTAAAATAAAATAATGACATACGAAGATCAGGACAACATATGTTACTATTAGTGATCTGAACAGCTGATTAATTACAAATAAATTAACAGAGGATAACAAAATTGAAGGCCAACTTTTTTGCATTTAATGTAGCTTGTACATTTAACTACATGGACCTGCAATCAAACAGTTTTTAGAATAACAAACCAGAAAATAAAAAAAACAGCTGATGGGCTGATGGGCTTGCTGTGAACGTAAGTTTCGCCAAGGAGATCTATTACTGCCGTAGGCCTTAAAAGGGTTAAGAGATATAGAAATGGTGCAAAAAAAGATGCACACACTGTCTGGAGCTGACATAGACAGTGAACATACCTTGCTCATGGCATGAACTGGAATGAAAAAAAGAAAGCTTTAAAAAGGCAGGAGAGGAGGTTATATGTTACCTTAAAGGTAGAAAACAGATAAAATAATAGGTAACATTTGAAGTAGTTGAAAAATGGAAGAAAGACGAAAGTAAAAAGGAAAGAGAAATGTAGAGGAGAAAAGTAGAAAAGGCCAGAGGGAAATGGCTGAGTGAACAATGCAACAAAATTGAAGAGCTAGTGAAAGAGGGAAGATTTGATATCATACATAGAAAGGTGAAAACACAAGATGGGAAAAGAACTTTCCAAAAGGTAGTAAGTTACCTATGAAATTCTCAGCAAGAATGAAAAGAAGTGTATGAAGATAGAGGGAGAATTTTGGGAGGAGTATGTAGAAGAGCTGAATGACACGAATGGAAAACCGAAAGATTTGCGGTTAGAAGAACAAGAGGTTCTCAGGAGGAAGAATTGGCATAACTTATCATTCAGGAGGAAATTAGAGGCGTATTAGCAGAAAAGAAGGATTTAAGCCTTTTCACAAAAAATGTATATTTTGAGGCCAACTTTCATACGACTTTCATTCAGTATTGTGAGTCTAACGGATTTTGATATTCAAATTTTTTTAAAACACACATACAGACAGCAAACGAATCGAGATAGGACCCTTGTTATGCGGCATTATTTGCTTGTATTGACCTGACAAACAATCCTCTAAAATATGTGACAGTCGAAACTGGACACCCTGTATATTGTATGTCTGTCAAAACCAGCTAACTAATAAAAAATGTAACAGACCAATAAACAATGTCTAAATAACAATATGAAGTAAATATAAGTTTTCTCCCATATCAGGCAGATACAGCATTTAGTATTCTTGGTAGGGGTGTGCGAGTACTCGAAACTTCAAGTATTTGATCAAGCATTTTACTACTTGAACTCAGCTCGAAGCTTCCGAAACTACTTGAAGTTTGATCTAGTAATTGAATTTTACGAAATATCAGATTTATATCTTAATTTAGTTTTAAAAGTAAACAGTTTTATAAGTTATGAATACAAAATGTGTGCTTTCTTGTGTTTTATACTATGCTTAATCATACGTTATCAGTTTGATACAACTAATTATGAACTAAACAATACGTTTAAGAATAGGTAGTACAATACGACAGTCAAATGAACTAGTCGACATAGTGAACGAGTTTGTTCATTATGTTTTGAACTAGTTCAATTCAAAGGGAACAAGAGAGCTGGGAAGGTAGCGGTCATGGTAAATAGTTACTGTAGTAGCGATCACACACGTTGGTTGTCCGAGTCTACTAGTCTCTTGTAACCTAACCTAAAATAGCGTGAATAAAACAGAAATGCTGGTTAGTGTCTTTATGATCCAAGAAAAGGGACGAGATCTGATTCAAGATGCTCTAAAAGACCTGGTACTGATACAAATCTAATGGTCTGTACGCCGTGGAAATTATGCATATTTTCATTCAAATCAATAATATTGCTCAATCAAAAGGGGCCTGAGAACGGGTCACTTTACATCCCAAGAATCAAACTTCCCATCTTTTCTAGGCGAAAGTCCATCTCGGTTGTGGTATACGTATGTGCAAAGAAACGTTCAGCTCCTTTTCAGAACTGAAATTATCGTGTATTTCTCGCGAGCCGATTGAGGTCTATTTTGTTTTTTAATCTGAGCAGGGAATAAAAAATAGATATATATGTATATCCATGGCGAACGTATATTATTATTCCATAAACACCTTAGATCGCCAAAACTGTGTGTAATATTTGTGCATACAATATTTTTTCCTGTCAAATTGTTGAACAGTTTTCTGACTTGGTTAGACAATAACATAGTTGGAGTGTAAAAGGTGGTAAAGTACGATAATTTTGATTCGTAAACTCACTAAACGGTTCCCTGTTCACATTGACGTTGATGTAAACTGTAAAACAATCGTGAATCAACCCAAGTGAGAGAAAAATGAGGGAACACCTTCTCTAAACAATATACGATGAATTTAGAGATTCGGAAAATAATTTTTATTGAACTAAAGTTATTAACCATCTCGGTTTTTATTCATAAGTTTATAATTTAGCTGCCCACAATCTTAACTATATCACTAGTTTGTACTTAGCTGATATTTCAGACTGCAACTCGTCGCCAATATTGGTTAGACCTATTATATTAGCTGATTATGTCTATGGTTTTCATTCAATTACGCCAGGTTTTCATGAATTTCTCGTTGTGAAATAATTATTTATCTGCTGTTCAGTGTAGCCTCATGTATCGATGTAGTTTCAAGTTGCACACATTTCATTACCGATCATAATTTAAAAACTAATTCATCCTAAGCGACTTTATTATTTATTTTTAGTAAACCTGCTTTGTTATTATTATCAATCGATTGAACTAAAGTCTTTGTCATCCAGATTTTCAAATTTGATTATATAATTCAGAGCTTATTTCCGGTTAGTTGTAACCTTGTTATTACTGAATTAAATACCCACAGAATACAGATCCACTCTTCTTGGCGTGTACACAATTTTTTTTTTTTAGAGGAGGCGATTCTGAAAGCAAATGACTGCATTTGGTGATGACGCCTGAATTTTAGCATCAGTTTCATTGGATGCAGCTTTTGCCAGCAAATTTCACTATGTTTTTGCGGTACACTTTGAACTGAACCGCCAGATAAACATATCGGCCAGCAGTGAAACAGTATAATTGGCTTGCATAGGAAATCTGATCTGTGATATGAGTGAACAGATTAAATCTTTATAATCCATGTTGTTTCAATTAATATACTTTCTTAGTTTCTTAAATCATATTAGTTATGAAAAAAATAAAAAAGCTTAATCAAAACAATGCCACATAAAAATATTAGAAGGCAGGAAGTATAATGTTTTTCTCAAATGTTACAGTTACAAACAACAAATCAAGATTATTGTTTTCAGTTTAGATGTATATATTTACGAATATGGTAAAACTTAACATAGGTTAGGATGGTGTCTGCCTTTTACAGTTGTCTTGGGTGAACAGGAAATCCTTCTATAAATACTCGCTCGAAAATATTCAATACTCGAAAAAAAATGCCAACTACTCGACTCAACTCGGCTCGAACTCAAAAATCAGTAGTCGCACACCCCTAATTCCTGGATAACTAAATTAGATTAATATTACTTAATGGAATTAAAAACAAACCATTATTTATAACACCTTTTACCTTGAAAATTAAAGTAGATATCAAGTCCGTCTCAAATATGTAGCCCAGCGGAATCCAGTTAAGAAACCTCAACAAAGTTTCTAAAGTTGAAGCAACTAGAGGTGCATTTTGAGATTTTTCCTGAAATGAAATAAAAGTTCTTCACTCAGAAATTAAATGTTTCTTACCAAAAACAAGTTTTTATGTAAAATATATTTAAATACTCTTATTCTGTTACTAACACAAAGTACTAAGCCTAAAAATAAAAAACAAACAGATAAAAATTTTGGTGAGGAAGTGGTTGTGCTGGAAGTAGTGGGACTAATGATGGCTGGGAGAGTGAATAACAGTTATTTTATAATTACAATGTTATTGCCATGTTGTGAATATGTAAAACAATATTGAATTAGAATATCAATATAACTTCAAATTCTGAACTTCAGAATAAAATAGTAAAGTTATAGGAAATGTCCAAATTCCCCAAAGCAGAATAACGTGTGACATTGTCACAGAACGAAAGAGATCGCTGCAGAAAGAAATCATTTAATTGTGAAACTATATCCTGTACCCCAAAATCTCAACATTAATTTCTGCGAACAATGTTTGGTTTTGTATATAAACAATTAATTAGATCTGTATTATTTGTAGTGCAACTCAATAACAAACTATGCACTGTCTTTGAATAACATATGGCTTTTGCGATTTTATGAAATGAACAACAGCTGACTAGCAGAAGCAAGCTGCAGTCAGACGAGTGTCAACCTTCAATGCATACGCAAGTTCACATAAACCCAAATCCTAACTACAATACGCCAACACCAGAGATGGTTAAAACTATAAAAGGTAGTTCATTTTAGGACTTGTTTATGACCAAATCGTTCACTGTAATGAACTAATTGAAAATGACGTAACGGACAACTTGTATTACGAACAAAACTTTTAAAAGGGAAGGTGGAGTGATTAATAGTTTTGTTAAGGCTTTGTTTCATAGACACTGCAGAAAGAAATCATCTAATTGAGAAACTATATTCTGTACCCCAAAATTAAACAATAATTTATGCTTGTAAATTAGTTCAACCAACCTTCTTGTAAATTAGTTCAACCAACCTTCTTGTAAATTAGTTCAACCAACCTTCTTGTAAATTAGTTCAACCAACCTTCTTGTAAATTAGTTCAACCAACCTTCTTGAAATTTCAGTTTTATTGGTAATATTGATCAATTTAATTTAATTATTTCGTCAATGTTCCTTCCAAGCTCTGAATTCATTTTGAACTGAACTAATTAAATAAATAATGAACAAACTTGTTCACTCATTTATTAAGCTGACTAGTTCATTTGACTCAATCTTTCGTGAACTTCCCATCTCTCCACTCCTGCTTGCCAAAGCCAATTACGATCGGATCGGTACATTGTGTCCGAGACAAATGATAACTTCAATTACGTTATCATTGATTGATAATGGCTACCTCAGGAGAGCGTGCTATTTGTAGTGACTGCACAGAGGAAATACTACTTAAAAATCTTAAAACACAGTATATAAGACATAATTCATGATGTCCTGTTACTTCACGCCAGCAACCAACGAAAATATTGGTATTTTTCTAAATCCCGTACAGTCTGACTGCTTCTCCTAGTCAAGCAGGCGGGTTAGCATTAGAGTTTGTATCACTTAATTTAATATTTTACTTCTATATTAAAAACTTGTGTTTATAATTCATATAATAGTGGATAAAAACAGTAGGTTTACACGATTCTGAGTAATTATTTACGTGATTAGAAGACGCAGCACATTCTTGGAACAAATTATAAGAAATAAAATATTTTAATAACTAATGTTGCAATCTTTTCTTCGTCATTGGTAGTTACAAATAAAATATAATATTATTTATATTATCTGGTAATTTAATCATAATACTGTGAACAAATGATATTTATCAAACAAAATAACTCATTTTTCGTCAAAAAAACAAAGATCAATACTTGAGTAAATAAATAGAAATTCCAAATAAAATCTATAATTCAATTATTTAGGATCGCTCGCTGACAATGAGAGAGTCTCAACTATCTTCATTGTTTTAAGTGTTTTGATCACATCGACCTTTACTTATCATGTAAGGGACAGCATCTGCATTCCTCCCTTTTTAGACACATCTTTCTATACAATTATTATTTTACTATTATTAATACTATAAATAAAATTTCTTTGTTTAAGTTAATAAATATTCGTAATTATTATGATCCTTCGAATTTGACCATAAATTTAGGAAACTAAGGATGTTAGCTTATTTATAGCAATTTTTTTGTCCAATACAAACAGTTTATAAGAATTAAAACTGTCTAATTAATAACTTAATTTCAACTTTCTTATTTGTGTATTGAGTTAGAATGTAAGATGTAAAAATAAAGTAATGTTAAAAAAAAAAAAAAAACAGCGTTTTTCTATCTTATGATTTTGGTAAACATTTTTAGGCTATATTTTTAGTTGGGAAATAGACAACAAAACAATTGTTTTTCTCCAGTTGACATTTTACGCTATTGGTATCCCAATATACTACTTGCAGAAAATTTTTTCTGTTTTTTTTATACACAGTTGCAGAAAGAATGAAAGCATTCTGCTTTGGGGTCCAAATGTAGATTCAAAATAATGCTTCTTGGATTTTAAGATTCTACTTGTCAAAATTGTCCTGCTGAACTTTGGGCCTTCTCAGTCATGACCATAATAAATTTTAGTATGAGTCTGTAGAGGAAAAATGAAAAGTGTTATTTGATTAAAGCGCTAACTGGGGAGGTTTGAATGTGACCAAAACCAGAACTACTACAAAGGAAAATGGCTAGACAGTGAATATAGTTCACAGAAAATAAACCACAGCAGCAATGGCAGACAAAGTCAAGATTCTTGGCGCAATAAAAGGGAAAGCATCTTTTCCACTTTACAAACTAACATTGAGCAGAAAATACAAGCAGCTACACATGAGTCAACTACTAAAAATACACACTAATTTGAAATTGTTTTATCTATTGATATTTATAAAATTTATGTACCATAATCATTGGTTTTATAATGATTACAGTGCAACCAAGCAATCGTTTAGAAACCAATAGAAGCTAAGAAAAATATGCATCCAGAAATTGATTCTTTTCCTTGAAATTGTAAAATTCTGTAATGTATCAAACTAAAGAAACACCTCTGTCAACCAAGTGGGCCATGAAGTGGAACAAATAAACATATATTCTGGTTCTTTATATAAAAATACAATATTCATCAAAAAGTTCTACAAAGGTTTTATGAGGTTAAAAAACCTATTTTTTTCGTAACCAAAGATCCGATATCTTGCTTCTTCATTGGAAGTGGTGTGCCAAAATTGTTTACTTAGCCGATAAAGAAAAGAAAATGTAGGAGTTTCCTCTTACATTATGTGGGCTTAAAGAGTGATATCACCGTTAAACAAAGACCTCATGGCTCTTGGAAACTATATACAGTAAAACCTCGCTAACTCGACACTTTGTGGATCCAGACGTTGTCGAGTTTGGGGTTGTCGAGTTATCCAGAACATAAATGTATAGTAATTGTAATGAGTTTTACTAAATGAACACACAATGAATTTGACTACAGTATATACATAAATTTATTACTTGCAGTTGCTGTTTGATCAATCCACAAAGAAAACTTGAATGTCTAACAATTACAATACACAAACTAAATTCGTTGGAAAAATTGTTTTATTTATTGAGGATTGTTTTTCTTTCTGAATTCGGCACCTGGCTGCGTCGTCACGTAGTCGCCGGAGGAATAAAATGTCCATCACAGACGATCCTTGTTGCTCCAAATAACGCAAGGCTCCTTCGAGGTACTTCACACCGTCACTATGACTCATCTTCTCTTCTTGATTACTCCTCTCCGTGTCATCTTCTGAGTCGCCTTCTTCCTTCTCTGCTCCTTGGTTTTTCACGGCAGCAATAATTTCATCTTCTCCTAGCTGGCCTCATCTAGATCCATCCACTCTCTGACATCATCTTCCACGGTATCTTCACATCCAGGGATCTTCTTCATAAGTTCGATCAAATTAGAGGCTTCATGATCCTCTCTCTTTTCCAAAAATTCATTTCCCGAATGATCCAAAAGTTTCCTCCACGAGCTAACAAGAGTTATTGGTTCTAGTTCATTCCAACATTGATTCAACCAGCCAATAACGTTCAGTAAATCAATCTTTTTTAGCTTAGACAACAAGTCATAACCTTCTTCCATGCCTAATATTAAAGATGAAAGTAGCTTACGTCGATATCTTTTCTTCAAAGCTGCCAGAACGCCTTGATCCATTGGCTGTACGAGAGATGTGACATTAGGTGGAAGAAATATTGCCTTAATATCTTTGTCCTGTAAATACTGAGTGTCTGGATGAGTAGTGGCATTGTCCAGTAGAAGAACTGCTTTTCTTGGAGGAGTTTTTTTCTCCAAAAACCGCTCAACCTGGGGTACGAATTGTTCGAAAAACCACTCTTTAAAAATTGATTCACTCATCCATGCGTTATTTGACTCCTATACCATACAGGCAAATCAAATCCATCGCTTGTAGACTTTACATGTTTGAAACATCTAGGCTTCTTTGCTTTTCCAATCATAGCAAGCTTAAACTTGTGTTCTCCAGTTGCATTGCTACACGTGAGAATAGTGACCCGTTCTTTACTTTTCTTGTAACCTGGAGCGGACTTCTCACTTTTTAAAGCTAAACTTTTAGCTGGGAGCATGCGATAATTTAGGCCAATTTCATCACAATTATAAATCTGATCACCAGTAAAGTCCTTCTTTTTCTATGAGTTCTTGAAATCTTTTCTTAAACTCACCAACAATTTCAGGGTCAGCAGATAATTTTTCACCGCAGATGCTGATTTGCTTAACACCATACCGCTGTTTCCACCTGTCTAACCATCCATTACTTGCTGTGAACGCAGGATCTCCGTCTTCTTTTAATTCTTTGTAAAACTTCAGTGCTTTTTCTTGAAGAATAAGCCCTGATATCGGCGTTCCTTTATCCCTTTGCACACGAAACCACTGATGCAAAGCCTTGCTGACTTTTTCATGTACGGCACATTTCATTGTTTTTCTGTCCTTAATTGAGTCTGTACAAATTCTCTTTAAGCACCACGATTCAATCTCCAATTTTTTGTTTTTCCAACCGAGCACTGTAGAACGCCCGACATTTAACTCCAACGCAATTTTATTCGCATTTTCACCCTTTTCCAGTCTCTTCAACGCATCAAATTTCAGTTCCATTGACATCGACACTTGCTTCCTCTTTTGAGATGACAAGTCTCCGATTTTCTTGTTAAAACTCACAACTTCAACACTTCAATCACAACTAGACGAAAGACACTTACTGTCTAGAACGACAAAACGACTAGCACAAACAAAGCGACCGATCACGTTCACCGCCAATGCTAAACTGAGCAGACAAAAAGAATATGCGGTAAACAGTTAGGAATGTGAAATCGGCGACAGCAGGTAGCAAAACAATAGCGAGCTACCTTCCCCCCCACCATTAGCCGAGGGTAGACGAGACCGGGTCTTTGACCCGAGGCAGCCTAAAAGACGCGCTAGATCGACTCGCCTTCCCCCTCGGCCATTTCCACCGTTCTTGAGTCAACATACAAATAATGAAAGCTAATTATAAATTTGCACCCACCTGTTGAGTGTCGAGTTACCGGACTGTCGAGTTAGCGAGGTTTTACTGTATTTGGTTAAGAGGGCTCTAAAGGGAAAGAAAATATAGAAGTCATGCGACACTGGCGATAGAAGTTGGAACTACGTCCAGTTTTTTTAGACAAAGAAGTTTAATCCGCCAGACAGAGTTCAATATAGTTCCTTGAATCATTTCCGGTATAGTAAGTTTTCGTAGTATTTTCAACTGGAAACCAGTTACCCCTCCCTCCCACCTGCCTCATCCTCAGTTTGGCTACGCCCAACCTTCTCTGTCTGAATTTATGTTGAGCAGTAAGACCAATTCTTTTCAACAATTGTCAATTTTCCAGTCAGTACCGGTATTGCTGCTGTATTTTATTTCTTAACATGTTTTTATGTAATGTTATTTTTGTAAAAAATATTTGTAAAAAATAGTAATATTTGTTTAGAAAAGTAAACTTTTTACAGTGAAATCAAATTATTCACTGATAAAATTATTACTTGAAACGTTTTCCAAAATCATAATTCTTGTTAAAATCTTGTTGTTCTCGAAACGGTTAAAATTTAACATAGT